>PVKC010001564.1:0-49494 GCA_004027635.1 Crocidura indochinensis
CTTTTTCCCTCTGCATAGGCGCAGTAATTATTGGGGACATTATAGAGGAAATTCCCTTGGCCTAGGAGATGCAAGGTTTCTCCATCTCTGAAGTATACTGTCATGGGAATAACTATAGACTCCTTGCATGGTCATTTTCTCTCCCCTTGGTTCTTTTGTGGTGTATGGTAGACTTCTGCTTCGTCATGGATGGTAAAATCAGACCTCTGTATCTAGAGATCTTGGTAACTGTGCAGCTCAAGGAATGGAGCTTATGATGAAGGCTTTCTTTGTGGTTCTAGCAGTTCCACTTCTTCAGTGTCGTTTTCATTCATCTTCTGTAGTTGGTGTTCTTGGTCATTATGTTGCTCCTAGGATGGAGCCTGGGACAGAGTCTTTTGTTATGTTTCTGGAAGACCCGTTCACTTGCAGTTGTCTCAGTCAGACCTCTGGAATTGGATATCTTGTTTGTTGAACAGATGGTAGACCAAAAGCTAGGTTAGAGCTTTTTGTTGCTGTTGTTGGTCCTGAAATGTGTACTGTCTAGTCCTGGTTGTAACTAACAGTCATCTGTATATAGCAATCTTGGTTTTTGCACAGATCAAAGGGTGACATGTCTTCTGATTTTGTCTTATTGTTGGCTGGTGAGGAAGGATAACTTGCTTAGATCTAGTTGTTCCCATTTCCTTGTCAGGTTATCAACTCTTACCTTTTTATGCATTAAAGATACTTGCCTCAATTTTTATTTCTGGGATTTTTTTGTCTTTATTATGTGATTCTTGTAGGAATAATATAGATACATCTGATTTTTAAATAGATTCAGCTCTTTGTGTCATTTACTGAGTTTAGACTAGTAATAATTAGTATGATTATTGATATCTGGGACTCAGTTGCCTTCTTTCTTTTATTTTTGATTGTTCTATATTGTCCTATTTATATTATTTATGTGGGGTGTTTTTGTTTGTTTGTTTTTTATTTTGGGGCCACACCCAGTGACATTCCTGGCTATGCACTCAGAAATCGCTCCTGGCTTGGGGAACCAAATGGGATGCCAGGTGATCAAGCAGTGCTCTGTCCTAGGTCAGCATGTGCAAGGCAAACATCCTACCACTTGTGCCACCACTCTGGCCCCTATTTCTGTTATTCATGTGTTTTTCTTTGCCATTTTATATGGATAGATTTTCCTGGTGATTATCTCAATAAAATTTTGTTTGATTCTCTCAAAATCTTTAATTTCCCTTAAAATTTATATTTCAGATATTGGTTTTATGAGTACCATGAGAGTTGTGTCTCACATTGTATAGATTGTACCTAAAATAACCTTTTTTGTATAGATGGTTACATTTTGCTAATAGAAATAGAATCTAGTAATGCCTTTATTAATTTCTCAAATTACTACCAAGATTGGGCATCTTTACATTTTTTAATCACTAGAATGTTGCTAGTCTTACTCATACTCTATCCATATCTATATATTTTTCTCTATTTCTTGAAGATTTTTGAGCATTCCTTATATATTCAGAAACTAGCATTTTGCCTTTTATAGATATGACATTTTGCTTGTTACATAAAAATTAATCATTTATTAATACAGCATAGTTTCCCTACTTTAATAAGATCGTTGAATCATTTGTATGCAGTCCAACTTCATCTTTATTTTTCCCATAGGAAATATTTTAAGTTTTAGTTGAAGACATCAGCCCAAGGTCCCAAAGATTCTTATATGTTTTGTACTAAATGATTTTAAATTTTGTTTAAATTTATTCTTTATTGTCAATCATTCTCTAACATTGTTTTTTGATAGTTTTGTGGCCACATGCTATTATCCTCAAGGGTTACTCCTAGCTCTGCATTCAGGAATTACTCCTGGTAGTTGTTGGAGATGGTAGGGCTCAAACATAGATCAGCTGCATGCAAGACAAGCATCCTACTGTTGTACTATCTTTCCAGCTTCTATTGTTTTATTTATAGCTATTATTTATCCTAATATCTGCAGTATTTCTTAATTGCATGTTCTTTTTGCAAAATTTTTTATTTCAAAACTCTATGCTAAGGTTTTTTTTCTTGTTCCTTGTTAGTACTAGAAGCAATTGACAGAGCTCTTCTAAACATTTATCTTTAATTTTTATTGAAATTGCATTAAATTTGTTGATCTACTCATGGAAATCTTTATCTTTAAATAAATAGTATGTACACAACAACTATTTTTATTCTTTAAAACTTTTTTTCTTTTACCAGAATTGTAAACTTTATAAAGATTTCCGAAAGGTTAACTTCTAGGTCTATTATAGCTTCCATGTTCTTGTAAGTGTTGTTTTGTTTTTTATTGTGCTCCTTAATCGGTTATTGCTGATTATAAAGGAAGTCAGTTCTCCTTAAGACATTTTACATTTTATCATGCTGACCTTGAATTTCCCTACTAGTTTTAATAATTCATTCTATCTTTTCTTTTTTTTGTTGGTTTTTTTTTTGTTTGTTTGTTTTTTGGTCACACCCGGCAGTGCTCAGGGGTTACTCCTGGCTCCATGCTCAGAAATTGCTCCTGGCAGGCACGGGGGACCATATGGGGCACCGGGATTCGAACCGATGACCTTTTGCATGAAAGGCAAACGCCTTACCTCCATGCTATCTCCCGGGCCCCCTATCATTTCTTTTTATATAAGTTAATATACATTCTGTAGTCAACTGTCTTGTCTTCTCCCATATCCTATACCTGGTATTTTTCTTTCTTTCTTTTTTTTCTTTTTTCTTTTTTTGTTTTTGGGTCACACCCAGCAGTGCTCAGGGGTTACTCCTGGCTCCATGCTCAGAAATTGCTCCTGGCAGGCACGGGGGATCATATGGGGCACCGGGATTCGAACCGATGACCTTTTGCATGAAAGGCAAGCACCTTACCTCCATGCTATCTCCCGGGCCCCTATACCTGGTATTTTTATTCATTGTCTAAATATATTGATCCAAACCTGCAGAACTGTGCTTATCATTAGCTTTCAAATTACGTGACCTTTTCTACTTCCAGACTCAATCATATTGTGGTTTTGAAGACTACTATTGTTCTTAATTATGAATGTGGTATAAATCTTATGAAGATCTTTATCTTCCTGTGGTAATGAAGGGAAGAGAATGGAAGAAGAACCTGGATGAAAAGGAACTCTGAGAAAAGTTCTAAATAATACTCATCAAACAAGAGATTCATTGCCTGATAATTATGTTTAAGTTGCGTATTGGGTTTGTACTTTAATAATTACTACCTTACAATTACATTCCCATACTTTCTTTTCTCTCTGTTTTCTCAAACCTAACACATACACTGACATTTCTCTGTTTTAAGTACCTCCACTTCTTTCTTGATTATGCCTGCTCCCTTTTCTGCATCTTTCTCTACCTAGTTTTCTGTTTCTTTTTACCATTGACTATGTAAGACGACTTACCTTCTCTCTCAGAGAAAAATGACCTTTCCTTCCTCAAAAAGGAAAATACTTTCAAGTGGCAAGTATTAGAAATGGGAGGACTGCCAACATTTCTATTGGTGATTTTCATTCTCTCTGCTTATGTGATTTGTTACATTGCTTCAGATCCTTAGATGTTCAGGATTAGATGAAAAGAACTAGGTTTAAAACATTAATTCTTTTTGCTCTACCTCCTCTGCCATACCAGTCTAATCATGATTTGTTCACTATGACATCCTTTCCATCCCAATTGGTTTCTCTCTATGCGATTGAACATAGAGTTCTTTATGTATTATGTGGGCAGCCATACCATGCTGCTGAAATTGAACTTAACTAGGCTTATAATATCTGTTATTTGTATAACTCATTTTAAATTTAATTCAAATTTTTTTCTTAAAATTCTATTCAGATACTCTAGGTTATAGTTTAAGAAACTTGTCTCTGTTATACAACTTACTATCCAGTGTTCCAATCATCTTGTCATCTATAGAATTGGCTTGGAAAGCCATCAGTGTGCTCATCCAAACCTTTGATAGGATGTCAGAAAGGACAGGGCCAGGGAAAACCCCTGAGGCTCATCACCTTAACATTTCCTTCAGGGTGACATAGAATTAGCATTCTGGGACATGACTCTTCAATTATTAATGAAGTCACCTGACTGTGTTTGCACCCAGTCCACATTCTGCATGCTATCCACAAAGGATTCAGGAGAAACTCTGTTAGATTCCTCATAGAAATACTGAAAAACTGAATGTAGAGCATTTCTTTCACCTACTTCATTAGTGAACCATCAAGTCCATTTCACTTTCAGATGACAGAATTTTAGTCTAAAACCAGATTAAATGAAAAAGGCCATTTATAGATTTCCCTAATTATTCAATTCATATTTTGGGGGAAAAAAACCAAAACAATTGTTTTCTCCCCTTCTTGGATTTACCCTCCTCTGAGATGTCTCTCTGATTCCAGATCAAGATGGCTACCTTCAGATAGACATTTTTTTCACCATAAACTTCATTTGAGATCTTAAAAGTGAGGTTTATTTTCTCTAGCAGGATCATGAGCCCATCTCTAAAGCAAATCCAGGAGATGCAAAGATCTTAGGAGACTCTGTGAATCACCGGTAGACTCTTGACATTGAAAATTGGACTCTGCACTCCCAAATTACAAAGCCAAGAAAACCTCAAAGATAACAAATGAAGAATGATGAATGGATATTTCATATATAAGGAAAATTTCTTACAAATCAATATACTTCAAAATATCTTTTGAATACATTATAATACACAACTCAATTTGACATATTATACTCACTTTTTATATATTCAATCCTGCATTTATATAAACCAATTATAAATCTTATACCATACATAGTTACTAAATAGATATATTATTTCTAATTAATAAGCAGTTGGAAAATGTCTCCTAGATAAACAATGCATCGTCAGAAATTTATTTCTATAGGGATGACTAATGAATGTTCTCTGTTCTGCAGCTGGCTAACTGATTTCAAACCCACTCACCACAGAAATTTGGGCAAAAGACTCTGTCTGCAGATGAGGAGTGGGGGTATCATGTATGCATTTTGTGGTGAGCTGTCTTGTTATAAAGAGCTAATTTCCTGGTACTGATTCATTTGGATGGCAATTGTAATACACGATCCAGAATATTATGGTCTTAAATCAACACGAAATGCCAGGGTTGAAAGTTATAGGAACTAAGAGCTATATTTTGACTTTAAAATAGTGATTAGAATCTGGTATGGAGTTGCTCTTTCCTGGTCTAATTGATTTGTTACCAAGGCACTTAATTTTTTTCTGTTCTATTCTCATTTAAGTCCATGAAGAAGTTTCTCTTACTTTGTGATAACTTGCTAATGAGAGCAGTGAGTACAGCGAAAATGCTCTAAGGGCTACTTTAAGTCAGTATTTTTGAAAGAGAACATCTAGGAAATTTTGTAACACAAATTTTATATAGAAATATTTTCAGTTACATTCATCGACTATGGGAAATCCTTCAGATCTTCCTGTGTGAGATCAGTTTTCTTGCACCTCTACTAGCCAGATATCTCAGAAGAAAAGCCAGCAACAAGAAGGCAAGACCTATGTCCCATTGCTGTGTAACCCCAAAACATGCTATGAAGTGAAACTGAACAAAATAGTTCTGCCAGTATTGGTCAATGTCTGTTCTTTTTATGTTCCCAGTATTTAGATTATACAATGTTTAGGTTTGGGTAAACTTGTTATTATGTCAGAGTCAGCATCTGGGGTCAGTGAAGGGTTGACAGACAAGAAGCAAAGAAATAGGATAAGAATTGTCAGGAATATGTTAAGCTTTTCATGTATGTATTAGATGTAAAAATTAGAGCAAAAATCTATTGGGAATTTGGCTAATATGCTACACATATTACAGCATAAAGAACAACCCTTAGAAAATATAGGGAAACTGGCAGATGTGTCAGAAACTCAATGAGGAAGACTAAGAAGCTAACCTTTTTTTTCTTGACAAAGCAGAGCCAAATCATATAACCATGGGAGTGTTAGGAAATCTGAGCACTTTCCAGACTGATCGATAACATTAAATGCAACAGTTAAGTCTGACAAAATGAAACTAGCAAGAACATATCAATGAACACAAAGACTCTGATCATTATCACTCCCGGGATGTAAAAAACAACAACAAAACTGTAATTTATCTGAGAGTCCCACCATTAGAAAATAGGGTAGAGCCTTAATTTCCTTTTCCATTTTCACAATAAGTAAGTCAATCCAGTGCTCTAGGCACTATTACATTAAATATTGATATGGAGTCACTGTATAGTGGGTTTTCCTTCTAAGAAAATGATAAATTCTTAATGAAGAGTCTGGAGACAGAGCTCAAATGAATGGATAATTCATTCAAATACAGTTGACATTAGTTGTTCTTTTTCCATATTACATAATGAATGATTTTCCTTAGAATTTAATTCTTCTGATGCTAAATATAAATATAATAAAAATTTCTAGGTTCTAAATGAACATTCCTGGAAAGCTTTCACTTGGCACAAATAAAAATAAACAAAACCTAGCAATAAACTGCCTCACAAAAATGTATTGTGTACAAGGCTGATCAACCCACTTTAGATTAAAAAGATAACCTGGTAGACTGCATAATTTAATATCCTGCTTCTTTCTGTATGCTTCAAACCTATTGACATTTTTGTATATTCTACATATGTGGGGAAAAGACTATAGAGTTTTGGTGCTAAAAGAACATGAGATGTCCAAGGCATTCAGACCATTCAAATGCAACGAACAATTGAGAAGTTCGGTTCCATTCATGTAAACAGTTAATTTTCACTGAACCCTGAAATACAAAAGTATAAAAAGAAAATTAGAGATTGCAGTGGTCAAGATGAGTATCATCCATCTGAGAGATATTGCAGCACAGAGATTGAGGTAGATATTTAGGGCCAATGTGTGATGTTAGTGTTTACCAAGCTACATAGCTAAGACACTTAGTATCTGGAGGTAAGGAATATTTGTTTTTTAGCCTTGAATTAAAATGTTAAATGATGATATTATATTTTGGTTCAAATTAGAATGTGTTTATATATCACCAATAATATTTTTATTCAGATATACAAAAGAAAGTGTCTTTGTATAAGGAAAACCAGTGGAGGGTAATCACAGTAAGTTAAAAAAAATGTGTTTTCTGAAGTTGGGCATATATTTGTCTGATCCCAGCAGAGCACTACTAAGAGGCTGACTAATGAAGTGCTCCACAGAACCCCTAGATGATCTTTTTGTTTGTTGTTGTTTGAGAGCTGCACCTGATGGTTCTCAAGGCTTTCTTCTGGCTCTGTGCTTAGGGATCACTCCTGGCTGTACTCTGGGGATCATATGCAGCATTGAGATTTAACCAGTGTAAGCTATCTAGAAGACAAGTGCATCACAATCAGTCCAACAGAAATAGCAGTGGAGCAAGAGAAGTACCCTACCCTAAGATGCAAAATCTATTGGAAGCTATACTACTCAATAAAGATGAAAACATATTGATTTTGTTTGCTTTCAGGTCAGATCCAATAGTACTCAGTGCTTACTGCTGGTTCAGTGCTCAAGAATCATTCCCAGAATGATGATTTGGCAATAGAAGAAAGAGAATCTATTGAAACATTTCAAAGGGAGTTTTGAAGGAATCGCAATGTCAGGATTAAATTGAACTAATTAAAATATATTGAGAAAAAATTCTAGGTGAGATTATATGCTAAAATTAACAAGAATTCTTTGTGAATACTGTCATTCTGGGTGTATTTAGATGACATATTCAATCACATTATGAAATCATGGAATGACATCCTGAAATTATTTGAAAATTGTGATTTTCATATAGGAATGCCTCTGTATTTCTTTTATCCTATTCTTACCACTACCAGATAAAAACTATAGCATTATATTTAATTGCATAAATCCATGGAGTTTCCTTAGAAGCACATCACAAAAAGTGTAAATTATTTCAGTATTTAATTTCAACGCAGTCAACTCTATGTCTCTTTACCAGTAGGATCAGGCTGCAGAATATGGTGGTGGACAGCAGGTTAGGCTGGTGTCTCCAAATCTCTATGGAGACTCAAATTCACAGCCCATTATCTGCCATTTGTGTTACCTTCAACAATTTATATATAGTCTATGTCTCTAGGCTTATCTATCTATAAAATAAAAGTTATGATAGACCATGTCTGATTATATGGTCATGATGGGGACAGTAAAAATATAAAGAAAAGAAAGGCACACTAAGGGTCCACAGAGATACTCCAAACCATTTATTTTTATTATCAAAAAATAGAATATCATATTTACTTAATTTTGTTACAGTGCTAACATGATTTGGTCATAGCTTATTTTTTCATAATAATATTCAATGTTTTTCTGACTATATTGGTGTGTATTATAAATACTATCATTTATAATACATTATTATTTACTTCATATAAAATTTATGGTAGTCTAAGTAACATGTTTATATGTTAACATATACATTTTTGGGCCACAATCAGCAACGCTCAAAATTTACTCCTGACTCTGCATTCAGAAAAACCCTCCTGGGGAACCATTTAGGATGCCGTGGATTGACCCCGGGTCTGTGCCTAGTTGGTCTCATGCAAAGCAGATGCCCTATGCTGTGCTATCACTTCAGCCTCAACATATACATTTTTGATGTACACACATAGTCTCATGTGGTACTTGCCATTTATTGGGAGGGAGAAAAATGTATTAAATAAACACTCAAACAACTATAAAAGTACCTCTCTTTAGGATTACATGCTACTAAAATTTCTTTAGGGAGATTTGACTATAAAGACTGTCATAGAAAGGATTTAATGGTTTAATTATTTGCCCCATTAGTATGATTTAAGGGGCAGAAAGTTTCCATTTTGTATATGTGGTCCTAGCAGAATGACACACACATTATTTTCAACATTGTTATGAATAGAGTATCAGGCATGCAATGTTCCAACTCGACTTCACTAGCAGTATCAACATCCTTCCTCCCATATCTCATGACACACAGCATCTTTTTGTTACATAAATGCTTAAGGGAGGCAGATTTTGAAATTATATTTAATGCTGAGTAGAAGGTTAGATATTTTTCCAAGTTATCTTTCACTTAGATTTCTGGAGGCTGACACTGTTATTTCTTGATCTGATCTTAGTTCCTGATATCTTATGGCTGCTGTTTTGAGATACAGTAGCATAGAATAGTCCAGTCTGTGCTAAGACTGTGAACATACCTTCACTTTCTGAGTAGGTCCTCAAGTTCTTACTTTTAGGGGGAACCCCCCTGTGGAGTACACACTATATTCCTTATTGTAGCAATCTCTGTCATTTTCTGATTACAAAATAATCTCTCACTCACACACATTATCTTTTCCATCTTTCCTACTTGCCTTCAAAGTTTTCAGGGTATTCATATTTTGTAGGAGACATATAACATAATCCAACATAGCATGAAATAACAGTATAACATGACATGACAATATGTAACATAGCATAACATGAATGACATGACATGACATAAACCCAGTGACACTCAAGGGTTACTCCTGGCTATGCGCTCAGAAGTCGCTCCTGGCTTGGGGGACCATATGGGAAACCGGGGGATCGAACCGTGGTCCATCCCAGGTTAGTGCAAGCAAGGCAGGCACCTTACCTCCAGTGCCACCGCCCGGCCCCTGCCCTATTAATTCTTACCTCAATATGTTTCCCTGCCATAGCTGAATATTTGGAATTTTACTTATAGACAAGTGGGTTCTTCTTTAAGGAAGATGAAGGAGAAAATGGGAGAAGAGTTGGCATTATAAGAGATACAAGTTAGGAATGCATTGCTGAAGTCTTGGGGATAGAGAGAAAGTACAAAGGCTAAGATGTTTGTAAATTGCAAGCATGCGATTTGCAGCTGTGACCCAGCTTTGAAACCTGGCTATGCATATGCTCCCCTAAGCATTGTCAGGTATGACCCCTAAGCATGGAATCCAAAGTGACCCCTGAGCACCACTGGTATGAACCTTATCCTTAACATTGCTTTTCATTTATTGTTAAAATCTAGCAGTGAAATGAAAGATGTAGAAACAGGGCTTTTGTAACTTAATTGTATATAGAGATTGTATGAGAAAGAGGAGTTAATGATAAATATACTTTCAAGTCTCATTGAGTAGAAAGCATTGTCTTGGTTTTTGGGTCACACCCGGCAGTGCTCAGGGGTTACTCCTGGCTCCATGCTCAGAAATTGCTCCTGGCAGGCACGGGGGACCATATGGGGCACCGGGATTCGAACCAATGACCTTTTGCATGAAAGGCAAACGCCTTACCTCCATGCTATCTCCCGGGCCCCGAAAGCATTGTCTTGGAAGGGGAAACTAAACCAGGATAATATAAATGGTTTAGTAAAATGGCCAATAGCATAGAAACATTCATCATATTCAACTGCAAGTTTGAAAAAAAGTTATGCACTAGTGGAATAAATATGTGGAGACTCATTGGGAACAAGTGATAGCTAAAATAGAAAGGGTTTCTAAAGTGTCTAAAGAAATCAAGGGAAGGGGAGAACTTGAAGTAAGGGCATCTAACCACTGACAGCTGAAATGTAGAAAATTGATGGAGGATAAACAGCATTTCTTTTGAGCATTGTCTTGAAACCTGAGCATCATTTGGAGGTCAGTGAAAAACTGAAGTTATTAGGAACAACAAAAATGAGAATGGAGCTGGAGCGGTGGTGTAAGCGGTAAGGTGTCTGTCTTGCATGCACTAGCCTAAGGCGGACCACAGTTCAACCCCCCAGCATCCCATATTGTCCCCCAAGCTAGGAGCGATTTCTGAGCGTATAGCCAGGAGTAACTCCTGAGTGTCACCAGGTGTGGCCCCAAAACAAAAAATAAATAAGTAAATAAATAAAAAGAATGAGAATGCCCAACTCCCATAGATTACATTTGAACAGTAATATTAAAATGCTGTTTAAATAACTTTCTAAAATCTTAGTGAAATCAGATTTAGTGGCAGAATAAAAAACTTATGAGAATTTTAGAAAAATATGGATGGTGAAGAAAAGATGTGTGGATTCAGACATTTCTTTAAGAAAATTTTATTCTTTAAAAAAATTTCAGTGAGGGGCTAGAGAGTGATAATGGGTAGCACATTGTCTTGCTAACAGCCAAACTCAATCCAATCCCTTCCATCATCTACCATCCCCCAAACATCATCAGGAATGATCCTTGAGCACAAAGTCAGGAGTAAGCTCTGATCATGGCACTTATAGCTCATATATGAAATAAAGAGAGGGAAAAAAGAGAAAAGAGAGTAGTGAAAGTATAGTGAATAGGGTTGAGAATGTATAAATCCCCAACACCAAATGGGTTCCCCCTCTGAGGTTGGGCAACTACATCACCATGAAATAGATTAGTAGAGAAAACATAGCATTTAAGATAAATATATGGAAAATTTTCAATGATATAAATTCCAAAGAAAGTAGGTCCCAAGCACTGCTAAGTATAGCCCCTGGAACAAAATTGCTTTTTAAATACAATGTGGGCAGACAAAAGGAATATCATGAATCACATGGCAGGGAACCTGGGTCCAATCAAAGATAGATAAGTGAAATTTCCCATAACAAGAAAGTGAATTTATCTTTTAAATTCTGAGACTTTGGGAGTCTGGTTTCTGTTTCTAATCCTCAGTGAGGACTTATTTACAGGTAAACCCACAAATTTAGAAAACTAGTTACCCATCTCTAAATTTCATTGGTCCAGGTTATGAAAAAGGATTGGTGATTGCTTCTTTAATTTAAAAAACAAAACAGGGTAAAAGGTTTAAGAAATAACTAGAGCTTCTTCTCAGTCTCTAGTGTCATCATGACTTTTAATTTAAATAATATGCATTATTGTAGTAGTGTTAAAACTTTTCAACAAAGTCCAAAGGATCTCCACCAACAGTGAGTTTCCTATATCAAGATAAAACACTTCCCAGGAAAGGTACACTTAGAACAAATTGAGAAAAATCTATCCATTCCTTTGGGGGGTATGGAATAAAATGAATTTTTTCCATACATTCAAATAGCTGAAGGAAAAATAAATCTTGAATGGCAGAAGTATCAAATTACTGAGTAAAAACAACTTGATTTCTCCATTTCCACCATTTGTAGAAAGCCAGTCAGTGTCTGTCATATTTGACTTGAACTCTACCATGACCCTGTGATTCAATGTCCATTTGTTATGGCATGCTAAAAGAGACATTCCTCAAATGGCACAGTCAGCAAGCACCAAGGACTTGTTTAGTCCTTTCTTCTCATCCTGGTCACTGAAGTTGACCGTGCTGGCGGCAGTTAGTGCACTGTGGAGGATTCTAGAAAGAGTGAGAAGTTACAAATGACATGTACACTTCAGACCTACACAGAGCTCGGAGGCCTGCCTCTAGATGTGTGCTCTTTCCGGAATTTGGTTTGGAAATAGACAGCAATGGGAACCTGGGAGAGTAGTGCCGCTGGCATGATGACTCACTAAGCTGAGCTTCATTAGCAAGGGAAGTACTTGTCCTACAGCCCGTGTTTAGGAAATCAGGACGGCCTACAGATTCCACAGAATACTGCAGAATTCAGCCAGAGAGGGTGAGTGTCTGGGGTGGAAACTGACAGTCATGATTTTCTTTCCTAAATCCAATTCTTTCTATTTCAAGTCATGAAAACTCATCATTTTAGATGAATTGATAGCTATGCATATACACAGCATGTGTATCTATATATTATCTTTTCATAAGCATTTGGCTGTCAATGCCTGTAACTTAGGGTGCTTTAAAAATTGCAGTTGATTAACCTATAGAAAATGTTCTCCCTCTGAGTTCTGTAAAGAAGATGAACCCTAAGAAGGACTACTTATATTCATTCCAGAGAATATGGGGAATAAATGAAAATACCAGGTAGAGTTAGAGGTTGTTTTAATGAACTGATTTTTATATAAAATGAAGAAGAGATTAGACCTTGCAGGGTTCTGCCTTTTAAAATAAATCACTGCATGGAAGCAGAGGAAACAGTACTAAAATTTTGCTCTGATATCAGGTTAACACTTTACTTCCTTTAAAGAATTTAAAATTTCTGAAGGAAAGCATAGGTGAGTCCATGCCTTTACTTATTCATTTAAAATATATTCATTGAGAGTTATTTGGGAGTTGGGTGCTAAATTAGGCTCTTAGACAAGTTCAAGGGATTAGGTAAATTTTCCTTGCTTAGGAGCTGAAGGCTAATGGGGGACTAAGTAGTAAACAACTAGTGGAGCTGATGAATGTATAATCACAAACTGAGGGATTAGAGAGATAGTAAAGAGGGTAGGGCACTTGATTTACAATAAATCTCTGGCACATGGTGCCCCAAACCCCACCAGAAGTGACCTCTGAGTACAAAAGTGATCTCTGATGCCATTTGTAAGCTTTGAACACTGCTGGGTATGACTCCAAAACCCAAACAAACAAACAAAAAAAAAACAACAGAGAAACAAACAAAAATCCCTGTGCCCCCACTCCCTAGTACATGTACTTTAAAAAAATAAAATGGAGCCTTAAGACCCCAGGTTGCAGATGCAGAGTTAGAAGACTTTCTGGAGGAAAGCCGTTTAGGGATGAGATTCACAGAGTCAAGTAGAATTTAATTTTGTTCAGGAAGTAATCACATTCTAGACTCAGAAGATCATAGGCATGGACTAGAGAAATAGTACAGTGGGGTAAGGCCTTGCATGTGACAGAACTGGGTCAATTCCTGAGACCACATATGGTTCCCCTTACTCTAGTACTATCAGAAATGATCCCTGAGCACAGAGTTAGGAGTAAACCCTTAGCACTGCCAGGCGTGACCCCCAAATAAACAAAAAACAAACGCAGGCAAAGAGGGTCCCATAAGAAGGCCCTCATTCTCCTTCTTTTCAGTGGCTTAACAGTGTAGGCCTTTATACTAAGAACAGTGAGAATATTTCCAATGGCTGTGGGGACATGAATCTTATTTGCAGAGAGCACCACTAGTAGTCATATTGAAACCAAACAGGAAAGACACTTGTCTCAGAACCATTTACTTTTTCCCTGAGTAAGTGCTGTGGCTCTCCACTATCATAATCAGTTTCCTGGGGCTCACTGAACCCAATGAATACTTTTCTGCACCCCTGTGACATTTGAAAGCTATTTTTGGTAGAGAATTAAGCATTTCTCTCTATTTAAATTTTTTATTGAGACCATTGTGAATTACAAATCTTTCACAGTTGTGTTTCAGGCTCTCTCTTTTTTTTTTAATTTAAAGTTTTTGATCAGAACTAGCAGTACTCAGGGCTTTTCTGGCTCTGTGATTAGAGATCACTCCTGGTTTGCTAAAGGGACAATATAGTGTGCAGGGAGTTGAATACTAGTAAGCCACATGCAAAGCATGAAGAAGCTTCATCTATTATACTCGTAGTGTCCAGCCTTGGGTTAAAAATTTCTTCATCCTTGACTCTTCTATGCCTTCATGCCACAGTATTTTAATTGGCAAAATGAACCATCCTTCTTGTCAGTAGTGGTACAACCCAAGTCTAATGAGCTGCCTGGCCTAGTCATAGACAATATTACATCACTCTTTTCTCATCTATAAAATTACCGTCTGTATCTCCTGTATCTGGTGAGAAAACCAAAAAGGCGATTATTCTAAGATGAAACTCAAAATAATTGACCAACTGTAGACCTAGTGTAAATGCTCTTAATACTTTTAAGGTAGACTAGGCAACCTAACTGAGTTGTTTGTTGGGTAGGTTTATTGAATGCATTATTTTTGTTACACTCAGTTTTCAGTGGACTTATCAGAATGTGCACCCATTGTAAGTCAAGAATCATCTGCATATTTCATTGCTAGAATGACGATGCTAAAGTTAATTCATTTAAATAACTAAAAAACCTGTCCCAAATTTCCATTCCTTGCCATGTTGCCTAGTGTTTCTTCACCCAGTTGCTAAAGCAAATAACACAAAACAAACTCATTTCCTTCTTCCCAAACAAATTGTTTACACTTCTTCCATTTTTTGATAGTGCTGAGATTTTCTTCCATTTTATTTATGTCATACACTACGCTTTATCATCAATACTACCTGTACTGTGGAGCCTTGCCTTTTATTTTATGTTTTTGTTTGTTTGTTTCTTAGGCCACATCCACTATGCTCTGGAGACCACTATGTTATCCAGTGACAAACCCAGTTAGCTTCTTTCAAGACAAGTGTTCTACTCATTGTCTTTCTAACACTTTACCTAATGTTTTTAAATTAGTTACTTTAAACACTGTGGTTACAAGGTTGTTCATAATACGGTTGGGGATTTTTATCTTTTTTCACAACTGCAAAGTTGTTCTCATTTTTTGGTTTGGGTTTTTGTTGTTGTTTTTTGGGCCACATCCAGCAGCACTCAAGGGTTACTCCTGGTTCTGCATTCAGAAATCACTCCTCGTAGGCTCAGGATTGAACCTGGATAAACCATGCACAAGGCAAACACCCTACCCAATGTGCTATCACTCCAGCTCTGCAAAGTTGTTCTTGATTGAGTTTCAGTCATACAATATACAATGCCATTCACCAGTGCACATTTCCCACCGACATTGTCCCCAGTTTCTATCCATCCTCCCCTTTACGTGACTCTGTGCAGTCATTTTTCTTTCTCTCTCTTTCTCTATTTTTCTCTCTCTTCCTTTTGTTCCTTCAGACATTGTCGTTTGCATTAATATTATCAATGAAAGGATATCATGCCTATTACTTTATCTCCTTTCAGCACCTATTTCTTATCCAGAGTCATACCAGACTTTTAAAATGAGTAACATTGGCCCAAGGAGATAATTTAGATGGCTAGAGGTGTATACCTGTGTGTTCACTCTCTAACACAGCATCACCCACCCCCAGTTTTCCTGGGTGATGCCCTAGCAGACCCCACTATTATAGGGTTAGATAAACACTACATTGTGGACCCTAAGTATTGGGTCTATAGATTTGCGCAGCTGGGCATATCTCCATGAGTTCCCTAGTTCTCTAAATCCCTGAGCCGTGCTTGAGAGACTCCTCCTACACAAAAAGTAAAATTTAAATAGAAATGTGAATTTTCTACTCTTACATCCCAAAGCCATTGGCATTCCTTCACCTATATATTCAAATATGCAAACACTAACTTTAAAGAACTTTACATCTTCAACACCAGAAAACAACCCAAATGCCTATGCTTTTCCTATCTTTCATTAGTGTTTTCAAAAGACCATCTGAGAACCAGGAAAACCATAATTTTCTTGAATCTTTACCTGTAATTTGTAAAACAACAGAAAATATTCCTGTGGACATGTTTAAAATTTTTCCCATATGCTCTAAATTCAGCACTGTATGGTAATGTCCTTAGTGACAACCACGGAACATCCAGATGCAGAATCTGGAGGACAAGAATGAAAATGATAAGCAATTCTGGAAATAAGCCCTATGTGGAAGTAATTTATGTATGAAGCAGGAGGAGGAAGACAAAGAGAAGGTGGAGGTCAAAACTATCTGACTAAGGAAAGAACAGGTAGGGACAGGAGATGCTAGCTATTAGTTTTCAGTGGTCTAAAAAGTCTATTACATGTGTGACAATAAACAGCTGTTTCATATTCTTTCCAAAGGAGAACAAAGCCTTTTTTATTGAAAAGAGATCCTGAAGAGACATAAGGAAAAGTCTGCATACCATAAAGCAAATTTAAAATTGTGGGTGTGCTAAGATATTAAAGAGGGAAGATCAGAATTGTACCCAGTCTGGAAGAAAGATACAGTCGATTATGTTCACTTAGTTTTAATATAATGTGGCTATACAAAAATAAACATACACAAACCAACAATTCTATCATAGGGTATAGAGACAACTCAAATTAGAAAACTAATCTAATCTGTGCTACAAAAAGATAGAGGAGTTCTGAGACTCCAGCATGCCTGGTGAATGTGCAGTCTGGAATGAATGAAATGAATGTCTACTTCTGGAATGCACACTCCCTTTATTAGGACCTTCAGAAATTTGATTATTTACTATTAAGAGAAGTTTTCTCATTCACAGAGTGGAGATGAAAATTGTGCCTTATTCACGGTGATGCAAGAAGTCAGTGAGATGATGCTCAATAAATGTTTTTGTTTGCCATTTTATTAGATAGATAGCACCTTCTGGGCACTAGCCAGTTAGTCTCATTCCCAATTATTTTTTCCTATACAGAGCAATAATTCAAGCTCTATATAAGATAGGATGATAAGATGACTTTTCACCAGAGTTATGTTCTTTAATTAAAAATGAAAGCCCTAGGTATCAAAGCCCAGCCTGCTGTGTTTCCTTACCTTTCCCAACCACGAGACATTTCCCTGATGTCTGCAGCATGCCTTTGACTTTTGGGACAGAAGACCAATTTGCTACCACCCCCACGTGGCTCCACCTGTCACCATTACTATGTGATCTTTATAAAATTAAGCTGAGAATGCTCCTATTTTTTCACTACCCTTTCAACCAAAGCAATTAGGCTTACAAATATGGTGTCTGTTTCATAAAATGAATGAAGACATTGGAAAACATTCCTGAATTTAATTTCACATCTGCAAAACAGTATTTACAGCAATTGATATATTTATGCTCAATTTGATCTATAACATTTTTCTCACCACCTGATGAAATTGCAATACAGCCTTATTGGTAGTCAATAGTTAATACACAAAATGTTTTTTTTCTCTGTTCTTTGCTTTTTCCTCTACCATTTACCTTTATGGAAATTAAGTAGCCGTTTTCTCAGGGATCTAAGAGTGTGAATCCTTTAACTCTTCCCTATTTCCATCAAGTGAAGAGTTTGTCTTTTTGATCTTAGCAGTAGTGATCAAATATCAATAGAGATACATACCCGGGAAATTTTAAATTCCTAATTCATGAGTCAGTTAATGATAATAGAATTCTAGAGATACCCATATAGTATACCAAAGTTGGAAGTATGGTATACACACTATATATTTCCTTTTGAAAAGACAGTTTGACTTCTAAGACTAAGGAGGCATAGTATGAGGCATACTATGCTTTATTCTTTGCAAGAAAAGAGTTCAGTACAAAGTGTTTTATAGTATTACTTAATACAAAGAAAACATTAATGATGACATCTATGCTAATAGTGAAATTTGAAAATCTAAACTGTAGAGTTGAATTTCTATGACTGACTCAGAGAGTCATCATAATTGGAATTTCAGCAACATGTTTGGCTGATAGAAATCACTGGGGCATGGCGATCTTTACTTTGAGTTATACATAAAGATGGCCTAAGATGGGAATGAGACATGCATGATGTATAAAGAAGTCCTTAGACACTATGAAAATAATTTACTACTGTGAAATAGAAAAGGGGAAGGCTAAATTACTTCTGAATAAAACCCCATGTAATGCCACAGACAACTGAACCAACTTATCCAGATGTCTTCAGAATTTTAGAACTGTAGTGTTAGAGGAGTATATGACAATATTATCAGGGTGTGTCTCATATTTTGCTATAAGAACAGAATAAGTGCTATAAGAACAGCTATATCTTAGCATGGACAAATGAAATGCTATTGCATGGAATTTAGTGATTCATTTTTTACCAAGGATAACTAAATGTCAGTCTTTGTACTAGGAAATAGTAAGTGCAATCCTTCACACCTCCACTAACTCTGTTGACCCCTGAACTTTCTTCACCATTGCAGACCATCATTTCTGTAAATGAGCACACTAGCTAGGGGCACTATACAGGTCAGATGTGAGGTTTTTTTTCACCCTTGGCTGATACTGTAGACTATGGGGTAATCAGAATCACTTTATTGCATTTGTAGCACCAGAGTTTAAGGTCAGAATTTCATGCCTGTCTTGAATATTTCTTTTTATTTTTTAATTTTAATTGTGACCAAAGTGAGTTACAAATCTTTCACAGTAATATTTAAGGTACATAGTGACAATAAATGAAGGGCATTCCCACCACCAGTGTTGTCCTCCCTCTACCCCTTGTTCCCAGCATCCATCCCATATCTCCCTCATTTACCCTCCAGAATACTAGTGTAACTGGTCCTCACTTGTATAGTTTGTTGTAGATTGGGTATTGATTCTGTTGGCATTGACTTTGGGTTTGGTGTTCAAGTCTGATCATTTTTATTTCCACTTTATGTTCATATGACTGGTACCATCCATTTTCCCCCCCTCAATTTATGAAGCTGATTAAGATGATTCAAGTTATGTGGTTCTGTTGGAGATGAAAGGAAAAGAAAAAAGAAAAGAAAACTGGGAGGAGATTGTCTAGGTGTTATGAATATCAATTTAGGAGAAGAAAAGGAAAAAAAGAAAAAAAAACAAAAAACAACAAAGCAACAACAGCAAAAAAGAACAAACGAAAAACCAAAACCAGCAACTATAAAAACAAGCAAAAATAAAACAAAAAACAAAATATAAAGAAACAAAAACCCAAACTTTGTATCTCCTCCTCCTCTTCTTCTTCCTCTTCTTCTTCCTCTTCCTCTTACCTCCTCCTCCTCTTCTTCTTCCTCTTCCTCTTCCTTTTCCTCCTCCTCCTCCTGCTCCTCCTCCTCCTCCTCCTCTTCTTCCTCTTCTTCTTCTTCTTCTTCTTCTTCTTCTTCTTCTTCTTCTTCTTCTTCTTCTTCTTCTTCTTCTTCTTCTTCTTCTTCTTCTTCTTCTTCCTCCTCTTTGCAAAGGCAGAGTAAGTATTGGGAGAAATTAGAAAGGGAATATCCTTGGCCTAAGAGATACTGCCCTTGAAGCATACTGTCATGGGACCAACTACAGGCTCCTTACACACTCATTTTCACACCCCAAGGTATTTTTTTTTGGTTTTTGGGCCACACCCGGTGACACTCAGGGGTTACTCCTGGCTATTTGCTCAGAAGTCACTCCTGGCAGGCACGGGGGACCATGTGGGGAACCGGGGAATCGAACCGCGGTCTGTCCTAGGTTAGCGCAGGCACCTTACCTCCAGTGCCACCGCCCGCCCTCCACCCCAAGGTATTTTTATGGTGCCAGGAAACTTTCTGCACAGTTGTGGATGATAAAAATCAGGCCTCTATAATTAGAGATCTTGGTATTTGCACAGGTCATAGGACAAAGACAAGGATAGAGTCTTTCTTTATAGTTCTAGAAGTTTTGTTCCATCACTGCTGTAATCAGTCTTTTATAAATGGTGGTCTTGTTTTTTTTGCACCAATCTTAGGATGAAGCCTGAGATAGAGTTTTTTCATTATGTTTCCACAAGTTCTGTTCCATCACAGTTGTCAAACTCAGACCTCTGGGATTGGAGATCTTAGTTTTTGTTCAGACACTATGCCAAAGCAGGCTAGGGTCTTTTTTATTGGTCCCAGAGTAAGTACTGTCCAGTCTTGGCTGTCAAAGTCAGTCTCTGTAGTTGGCTATCTTGGATTTTGCACAGACCAAAGGGCTACATGTCTTCTGATTTTATCTTACCGTTAGGACATCCTGCTCTTAGATCAGGTTATTGCCATTTCCTTTTTGTCAGGATTTCATATCAAAACTAGCACAAGTTGGTGCTAGAGCAGTATTAAGAATTTCCCAAGGGGGAGTTTGGTTCCTGGTGCTGTTGTGGGAAATTGTGTGGGTTCTATGCCTGGGGTCTAGGTCTCAGGATTGGACCATTGCTGCTTGATCACATGGAGTCTAAGTTGGATCCACATGACACATGTTCAGGGTGGGAGGCAACCCTGTATTATAAAATGCATGGGTTCTTATCCTTAGTAGGTAAGAGTTGTTTCTATACATAAAATATCCCACTTTTTAGTATGCCTTTGCAAAAATGAATGGTGCCATATTATATTACTGGTGCATTTGAGTGTAAGAATATAAGGCTACACAATCACTGTGTCCTGGTTTTGACCTGAGCTTTTATCCCAGGAAAGACTTTTTCTTGTAGGTTTTTGTATCAAGCAGAACCAGATCAGGTAAAGTTAAAGAGAAGAAAAAAATACATATATATAATAGAAGAAATTAAAATAAATTTAAAAAAGGAATTAAAGGAAAAAAAGGTTATTTAAAAGGCTACCTTACATTTGGTAATAAACAGACTAGGAGGTATTACTGTAGTGGTAGTAAATATATAAAGGACATATAGGCTTCCCCATTAAATCTTTTGTGATATTCTTGTGGAGATGAAATCCAGGGCACATTTTCATCACACACGGTGGTCTTGCTGGGTTTGACAAATGATTTGCAGCTATAGGGATCAGATGGTGTCCTTGGGCTGGGGGTCCTTCTGGGGCTGAATTGGTAGCACGCAACAGTCCACATTTGGGTGGGTGAGAAGAAGGGCCATAAAGCATGAGTCAGCAGAAGTGTTTGTTGTAATGTCTTGCAGAGTGGGTGTCCTTTTGCTTTGGGAACTGAGTGGTGGCTTATTGGGGCAGGGGGTCTCTCTCAGTACCTAATGAATTAGCAACTGAGGGTAAAAGAGGGTTAAGTAGGCAGAGATATCTGATCAGGATTGGGGGATGAAAGGATAGAAGGATTTCTGAAGGGATAATATATGAGTGGCTATATACACTTTAGGCATGGATTGTTTACATTTTAAGTTTGGCAATCAGAGCAGAGTACACTGTCTACGAACTCATGTCCACATAAAGACAGACATTAGTAACCTATTCTTATGTTATTGTTGGAGGCCTGACCCTCATAAGCTAGGTCTGAGCTCTTAAGAAATAATTGAGTTAAGAAAAGATAAATAAGTTGCTAAGATAAGATTAGGAGAGAAAGAAGGGGAAAACAAAAGATAAGAGAGAAGAGAAAAGAAAAATAAGTAAATACAGTAAAAATAAGTTAAAAATGATTGGGCTGGTGCGTTGGTGTTGGAGGGTATTCCGTTTTCATGCCTTGAACATTTCTGAGTCTTGTATATCCTTTTCTACTGGGAAGCCTTAACAGAAGAACTGTAAGCATCCCTCAGTGTGTAAGAGCAACTCTGGAACTTTGAACTCACCATTTTGTGCTTGCCAGGCAAGTGTCTTAAGACACTAAGCGATTTCCCAGGCACCTGAGAGTAAGATTTAAGAGAAATAGAAATTACAACCTTAGAAAAGCTTGTGGGGGTAATGGAAGAACTAAAAAAGATATCAGCTATAGTGGTGATAATAGCGATGATTAAAATGATGAAGAGTAGACAGAGAATCCAGGCAAAAATCAACTGCACTCTGTATCAATAATCCTTATTAAAAGACACTCCTGAGAGGAAACAACTGAGGTGATAAATTGGGAACATTCTCTCCTTTCAAGGGGAAAACATTTAATGAAGCATTGAGGTGCATTCTTTATCTGTGCTTGTAGAAAAAATATTTATTGTAATATTTAAATGAGATTATATGAATTTACCAGAATAGAAAGAGGAATTTTTTAGTCGAGAATTAAATAAATCCTAAACTATGCTATCAAAGTCTTTCTGTCCTGTGGTTAGCACCAAAACTTTATTAAAGAAAGTGCTTCCTGGGCCCGGGAGACAGCATGGAGGTAAGGCATTTGCCTTTCATGCAAAAGGTCATCGGTTTGAATCCCGGTGCCCCATATGGTCCCCCGTGCCTGCCAGGAGCAATTTCTGAGCATGGAGCCAGGAGTAACCCCTGAGCACTGCCGGGTGTGACCCAAAAACCAAAAAAAAAAAAAAAAAGAAAGTGCTTTCTTCATATTTCTTCATTTACAGGGTAATAAATAACATGCAACACAGAAAAATTTAGGGTAAAATAAATAGGATTTTTTAAAATTTTATAGTCTGATTCTAAAATTTATATAATAATGCAAAAAATAATGCAACAGTCTGCAGATATTTGGTTCAATTATTGTAAAAAAGAAGAAAGTCTGAGAACTTTCACTACCTGGGAAGTAAAATATTCTGGGAAACTAGTGTAGTCAAGACAAGGTAACACTGTTATAAAGACTGACAGAGAGATGGAACACAACAGAGAGCATAATATTTAATTTAGGTAGTCATTTAATTTTGACCAAGGTATCAAAGTAATTCCACATAAATTAAAATTATTATCAATAAAAATTAAAATCAGGGGCCCGGGAGATAGCATGGAGGTAAGGCGTCTGCCTTTCATGCAAAAGGTCATCGGTTCGAATCCCGGTGCCCCATATGGTCCCCCGTGCCTGCCAGGAGCAATTTCTGAGCATGGAGCCAGGAGTAACCCCTGAGCACTGCCGGGTGTGACCCAAAAACCACAAAAAAAAAATTAAAATCATTATCAATTGTGTTATAATAAATAAAAGGGTATAACAATAAATTCAATCTGAACAAAGTAAACTTGACCCCTACCTCACATCAATATAGCACCCTCAAGCAACCTGAGTGAATCCTGAACTCAGAAGTAGGAGTAAACCTCCTAAGCACAGATAGTTTCCCATTCTCTCCACTCCCAAAAAGAAGACAAATGAATGGCTAGCTTATGAAAAGATATTTGATATCATTAATTATATGGGGAAATGAAAGTTAAAATTTAATGAAATAAGCATATTCACAAGGAAAATGAAAATTTAAAACAAGATTAAATGTTGACAAAGATATAAAATTACTAAAATTCTCAAACATAAGCTAGAAGAAGAGAAAACTCAGAAGAAGAGAAAGAAGAAGAGAAAACTTGTAATAGGTATGAGCTACTTTATGACCTAAAAATTCTACTTCCTATGGAATACTGTGCTTCTTATGGAATACACATGCTTTCTCAGAACTCCCCCCACAAAACTAATCAAAGTATATATATATATATATATATATATATATATATAATATATATAATCAATATTAACAGTCTACTTAAGGAACTTGAATACTTTGATCAAAATTTAGAACTGTTTAAGATTTATGCCTTTCATTATAAATAATTTTACTCCAAATGAAAAGAATCTGTAAACAAATATTGAAGCTTTGTTACTGGCATGTATGCTATAATAGTTGAGGATAAGTGTAATGACACTTGAATTAATTTTGAGATAGACTAAAAAATCAGATGAGTTGATAGATGTATAGAGTGGACAATGACATATCTTATATGTATGACTCACATACTATGGCATAAAGTATAGAAAAATATTAACGTTTAATCTAGTAAAGAGTATGTAGATGCACATTGTAAAATTATTTTTTTTTATTTGCACCAAGATGTTGGGCACGTAGTCCTCTTTTGTATTCAGAAGTCACTTCTGGTGGAGCTCAGGGGACCATATAGGGTGTCAGAGATCAGACCTGAGTTAGCTGAGTGCAAGACAAGTGCCCTACTCATGATACTATCACTCTGTTCTCCCATCTCTCTTTTTTCTTTTTGATCATAAGAAAATTTAAGCCAAACCAATGAATGAGTTCATACAAGGTAAGAATATCAATGAGAAATGTCTGAGGTTATTGAAAATTTGGGAGTTGACTGAAATCAAAGAACAATCATTTGAGACTGAGGCGAATCTTTGTAGGTAACGTTTGTAGATCATAAAAGTACTAGTGACAAAATTTATCTAGAAAAGAGTAGAAAGAACTTCCATAGGATATTGAAGAGCAGAAAATAATAGTTAGGGAAGCTTTTTAAATAAAGTATCACTTAGGACTTTAAAGGGTGAGTGGCAGTTTTCTACGAAAACAAAAGAGAGCAAAGAAAGGCAAAAGAGGAGCTGGGGAGATAACTCCATGAACTTGAACATATGCTCAGTATGAGCTCTCTGAGTTCATTTCTACAGTACTGCATATGGTGCCCTGAGCACTGTCATGGCGACCTTTAAGCACTGAGTCATGATTTATCCCTGAAAACCACAGTGTGTGTCCCCAAAAACCTAAAAGAAAGACGGGAAGAACCAGTTTGATAAGCCATTAATTTGAAGACAAAATATATTAGGGTAATTTCAAACCACATTTTTTTGACTTTAGATTGGAGTTTGGAGGATGCCATTTTTAAATGTAAGACCATTTAAATATAGTCATGAGGTTAAAGAACAGTCTCGCAGTCTCCCAGATAGAAACCAGTAGTCCTCAGATGTGCAGTACATCAGACTATACCACAGAGCATAGTTTCTAAGGCAACAGTCAGATCATTGATCCGTCTTGATCATTTGAATTTGATCAAATTTGACCATTTGAATTTCTAATAAGATTTTCCCCTCCTTCCCAGGTAATCCCAACCTTGCTGGACCAGGGAGAGTCATTAAGGGTTCTGGACAGAGAAAGTGTCCATATAATCGTCCTAGATGGGCCTTTCAGGGCAGAATAGATGAGTTGCATTAGAAATAATTTCCCACAACATCACCTTCAAACTGTTCTCATTTTCTTAGTAGATAGGTCCTTCCTAATTCAATTTCAAATGATAGGCATTTTGGAAACTTATGAGCCTGAGAGTTCTCCAACAAAACAAGCTCATATCATGCTGAATTCTAAAGTCTCCTTTATTCACACACCCACTGACACCTAGAAGAGAAAAACATCGATCAGACAGAAATTAGCTGATATAAAAACATTGGTTGGGTGTTTTATACATTTTTCAAGTATACTTACAGTAATTTACCAATTAATTTTCCTGATAAGTCAGCAATATTATTGGTAAAGAAGATAGATAAGCACAAAGAGATGATAATATTAGCAGGACATGGGAAAGCATATGCCTACGGTAAGGTCTTGATTTGTTCTTGGCTTCTCAAAAACAAATAAATAAAAACAAAAATTATGTCAATTATAAATGAATAAATTATTTATCTTTAAAATATTTTTGTTTTGTTTTATGGTTCCAGAAATCAACTTAAGGACTCACTATACACAGTGACTATTCTACCATTGAGACACTATCATTGTCTTAACAGTTTGTTTTAAGAAAATGTCATGATTATATAACATACCTTCCCAAGAATTCCTGGTCTTATAAGAATATCACCACATAGACTTTCCTAAAAACTGGTACATTTCTTTTCTTTTTAACTTTATAACTTCCATGAGTTTGCCATATATCCATATGGCAATCTAATATAGTCAACCCAATGTTAATTAGAAATTATTCTTTCCAAGCTCTCATCCAGATTGTAGTTTTACAGCAATGAATTAAGTATGCCACTGTGTGACAAGAAACTTCTTTTAACTGTCCCTCCTTTATCTCAAAAAGTAGGAGACTGGGAATTATCTCTAGGCCACCAAGGTACAAGACATACCTGCTAGGTAAAAAACAATTTACCACCACCACCATCCCACCCCACCCAGACCTATAGGGACACATGGAAGAGCTGGCAGGTTTTTTTTGTTCACAGAATAACCTAAAAGAAATTAGTAAAAATCAGGGGGTTGATTAGTTTATAGCAAAAAGAATATGAAGTGACCTTTGGAATTGAGACAAACTCAAAGAAAAAGAAAAGCTGACCTTGCAGATGACAGATTTTAATCCAAAAAGGTATTTGCACATTTTAGAAAGTACAATATCGAAAACTAGATACAAGGCAGAGACAGGGTCAAACTGAAAGGCTTTCAACTCAAACTAAGCCAAAGGAAAGATAAAATGGTCCAATTTTAGGCTAAATTAGGAGAAATATGATCACCAAACATGAGACCACAAGGGTTCAAACAATTTCTCTGCCAAACTAGGTTCAGTTTGTGAATTAAAAAAACCTTAAAAGACAAGAGGGGAAGACTAATTCAGAAAATCAAAAGATTCTATTTAATATCCTCTGAATTGGTGGGAGGGGAAAAAAAAACAATGAAGCCGAGGCAACTCAGGGGGATGTGATATTCATCAGTAAAGTATTCGAAGGCTTGTCATGTGAAAGAAGATAAAATGTGTGAAAGTGGGTAGAAGTTAAAGGAAATAACTTTGAAACATAAGAAAGAATTTGCTAGAAAGGTCAACAGCAGGAGTGTAGGAGCACAGGTTTGCATAGTTTTGAAGCTCAGTAGTCCAGTTCTGGTGCAAACTAAGGCTAAGGATGGAGAAATGGCTGCGGGCCATTTGGAGTGTGGTCACTCCAAGGAGCTGCTGTAGGAAGCCATGCAGAGAATGAGCTGAGGTTAGAGGGCAATGCACAGAATAATGTGTGTAGATAGGGGGCTGCATGCCCCCTGGGGGATAATAAATAGGTATAGGACACAAAATTTTAGAACAACTAATGAAGTGCTGTTCACCACAATTTCTATTTTTCCTTGCAATACCACATCATGACCATTTCTGCACTAAATGGAAGTTCTTTTTTTTCTCAATAGTATGTTCAAAATTACATCTGCAAATATTTCAAATATCTTTGAATTATTCCTTAGATGGCATGTGTTTTATTATATATATTGATATGATGCTTGAGAAATACTGAGGATTTTTGAGTTATGGTAAGACCTAGGGAGTCTCATTCATTCTTTTATTCAATACCTGTTGAGCATTGAATAAGTCAATACATATTAACTCACTTTCAGTACCCTGCAAGACACTAGGGAATATTTTGATTAATTTAAGTAAATTACCTTTGCTGCCATGAAGGAATCACATTGGTTAGACAGAACATACAAAAGATTAAGAGCACTAAACATAATGAAGCTCTGAAAAATCAGTTAAATTAAGTGAGAATCTGAAATTGTACAATTCTTACTAGCAGCAGCAACCCCAGTGAACAAATTTAGTACAGAGGAGAGATAAGAACGAAATGAAAAAACAAAGGGGAAACCCCAAAATAAAGACATAAAATAAAAGTCCCCAGCAAGCTATATTTAGACTTAAGCTTGTGGCAGCATGTTGAGTTAAAGGTACTGAAGGTCACTGTACTTTTGAAAAGTAAAGCAACAGAGCAAGAAAGAACAATTCTTGTAGGATGAAGCAGCAGAGAAATTACTTCTCCAGAAACAAGACATTTTGTAAGATAAAATATAATGTGGAAAATAAAAATCTATCTGACTATAATTATAGCTCTCCAAGGATTAAATGCATAGACTAAATTCAAATAGGATGAGGTGGATAAACAGATGGTACCAAAGACAGATTATTGAAAATCTTCATGTAAACTGCATAGCACCATTTAGAAGTTGAATGAAAAAACTGCAGTTAAAGATACATTTCACAAAGAGTAGAATAAAAAAGAAGGCCTTAAGAGAAGAGTTGAAGGTGGTGTTCTTTAAATGACTGAACCCAAACACAATCATGTGTGTAATCAAGGTGTCTAAATAAAATATTTAAAAAAAGCCTTGTTTAGAAAAACAAAAAAATTATTTCAGATTGAAATATAGAGATAACATAAATTTGTGTCATTTAATGCTAATAAATAAACACTAGTCAGAGAAAAAAAAGAGAAGAGTTGAAACAATAGAAACTTGGGTAAGACAAAAATTTCCCCTGCAGTCATTTTTAGCAATTGGTTGATGGAGAATAAAGTCTTTCAGGAAGTCATTATGTAGGCCAAGATATAAAAGTGTTTCAACTCTCCGAAGCCAGCTGGTATTCATTTTGGGGTCCCAGGAGTACTTCGATGTGAATGGTCGTGGTGTTGGTCAGGACATGAAATACAACCGGAATTGCTCTATTCGTACTTAAACCTTGGATTCCTCTAGGAAATTTTCCCTTCACGAAGGTTTGAGAATTGGGTCCCCTCATCTATTAGTACAGAGGAATTATTTCTGGAAATTAGAAAGATGTTCTGGTCTCAGGAGATACATGATATTTAAAAACTCATTCTAAATTCACTCCTTCTAAATAGTGAATTCTGAATACACTTGCTTCAAAGACTAATTGAATCAATATGCAGTTATAATCTTGATATATTCTGAAGCAAAAAATAAAATCAATATTCAATTTACATTCTTTCTGGGGAATGACAACAAAGTGGTGAAAAATAACTAATCCAACATTAGATTTAGATTTCTCTGTCTTTTTCAAACTGTTTCATCATGAATATGTATTATTCCTAAAGTCAGAAAAGATGATAGAAAAAATAGTTATGAAGAGACAAACATAATATGAGTCATGGAGGTCACACTCACTTCAAAAAGAGACTATAAGATGGATAGTCCAATGCAAGATATGATATGGAAGAGTCTAGCATTACTATTTTCTGGAATAGAAAAAATATTGAAGACAATTTGTCCTAATTTTTCAGGACGGAGCTATATCCAGTGATATTCAGAACTTGCTTTGGCTCTATAGTTAGGGGTCCATTCTTGTGGTTTTAAGTTCTAATTGAAATTGGAACCACTTAACCCATATTTGGGCCACAATTGTATATAGGGCTTCCTCTTGTCTGTGTGCTCAGGGATCACTTCTGATGAATATCAGGGGACCATACAGTGTCTGAAATCTAGTTAGGGTTGGTATATGGAAAGCTTTAATTACCGCTTTATCTTTTCCCCCAGACCCTTTGTCTACATTTTAACCTATGAGAGCTAAAGGAGAAAAATAAATACTGTACTAAATAAAGGACTAGGAAAAAATAGTCAAAATGTTAACTGATTTCGTTGTTTTTTTTTTTTTTTTTTTTTTGGTTTTTGGGTCACACCCGGCAGTGCTCAGGGGTTACTCCTGGCTCCATGCTCAGAAATTGCTCCTGGCAGGCACGGGGACCATATGGGGCACCGGGATTCGAACCGATATCCTTTTGCATGAAAGGCAAACGCCTTACCTCCATGCTGTCTCCCGGGCCCCACTGATTTTGTTTTTAATAAATAATTTTTTAATTTAAGCTTCATTGTTACAAACATGTTCTTAATTGGGTTTCAGCCAGAAAATGCACACACACTCTTCACCAGTGCAAGTTTTCCATCACAATTGTCCTCCCTCATCCCTCCTCTCCCCATCACCTTCTTGTATTTGAGACAGGCATATTTCTTTATCATTGTCATGGTAGCTGCTAATGTAGTTATTTCTCTAACTGCACTCATCACTCTTTGTGATAAGCTTGTTATCATGGGTTGGTCCTTCCAGCACTCATCCCTATTGCCTCCGGGTGTTATTATTATACTGTCTTTTATTTATAAACCATTCTGTTTTTATCTCTCTTCCTCTGACTTATTTCACTGAACATAATAGTCACTAAATTAATCTATGTATAAGCAAATTTCGTGACTTCATTTCTTCTATTATCTGCATAGTATTCCATTGTGTAGATGTACCAGAGTTGATTTAGCCACTCACCTGTTGTTAAGCATCTGGATTGTTTCCATATTCTAGCTATTGTAAATAGTGCTGCTATGAATATGGAAGTACAGACAGCATTATTGTATTGTGTTTTTTTGGTCCTAGGGTCTATCTCTAGGCTGGATCATATGGAAGTTCAATGCCCAGTTTTTAAGTAATATCTGTACTGTTTTACAAGAAGTCTGGACTAGACAGCATCCACAACAGTGTATTATAGTTCCTTTCTCTCCAAATCCAAGCCAGCAATGGTTGCTCATGTTCTTTGTGATGTGTGTCAGTCCCTGTGGCATGAGATGATATCTCATTCTTGTTTTGATTTTCATCTCCCTGATGATTAGAGATGTGGAGCATTTTTCATGTGTCTTTTGGCCATGTGTATTTCTTCTTTGAGGAAATATCTGTTCATTTCTTCTCCCCATTTTTCGATGGAGTTATACATTTTTTCTTATTAGTTCTGTCAGTACCTTGTATATCTTAGATGTTAGCCTCTTATCTGATGAGTGTTAGGTGAATAGTTTCTCCCATTCCATTGGTGACTTTTTGCCCTAGTCACTATTTTCTTTGAAGTGCAGAAACTTCTCAGTTTAATGTAATCCCATTTTTATAAGATTTTATTTTGTAGGTGCTAACATATAAACCACCATGTCAAAGATTATAGTAGGAATAGTATATGTGTATAAATATATGTTTGGGGGTGCACTGAGTGGGGATCATTCCTTTTGAATGATCATTTGGGTTGCCGGGGTTCAAATCCCAATAGTCCACCTGGAAAGCAAATGCTTTACCCACTATACTATCTCTCTGGCTCAGAGACCAAAAAATATTTTTGTGATCATCAACCATATTTGCTTCAGATATAAACATTTTTATTAGTGTCTGTTATAATCAGACAATCCTATGAAAATAAATAAACATTAATTGATTACTTACAAAGGAGATTACACTTATTTTCATTGTTCAACATGTTACACATTTCCTTTGGTTAGTGCATTGTAGGTTAAGTGGACACTTATTTCAGAATTATCTTGATATGAAGTATAATGAATTGGGACATCATGTGAGGGAAATCAACTATTTGTACAGTTTGAGGAAATCTTTGTTTTTCACACTAATTTAATTTAAGAGAAGTTCCTGTCCTCCTTCAGGAAGAGCAGAATGTTTCCCAGGAAACTGAAAGCTCTGTGTAAAATAACCTCTATTAAGCATGAGATAACATCTGTCTCCAGGTCAAAGAGCTGATATACTGTCTTGCAGGACAGCAGTTCCTTTTTGTTCCCATCGGATTAAGATAAAGTCAGACACTTGGCTTCAAGTGACTGTCTGTGCCAGTCTTATGTCCCAAAGTTTACCCAAGGCCCAAGTTAATCAGTAAGCTGGAAGGCAGAAGCTCTTCCAATGTAACACTGATACTTCATTTTTAACAGATCATTGACATCCTCTTGAAGAGTTATTAGCACATTAAAAACTTCTAACTGTTAACCTTCAGTGGAAAAATAAATAATTATAATTAATGTCATTACCAAGGTCAAGGAGTAGTGTTTTTCTGTGCTTATAGTCTTAATGCACAGATTTTCTATTCATTTTCTGATTCTGTACACATTTTAGACTCATTGTACATATTTAAATTTTGCGAAGATAATTCTATTACAAAAAAAACCCTACTATCCTGTGACAGTTTTACCAGAATTAAAATGCCTAAACAGACTTGCTAATATGATTTTCTTTTGCCTATTTGATTTCTGAAAAACATACGTTGTCTTTGTAGTGTTCAAGCAAGTAGCCTTGAAATGAAAGCAAGACTGAAGGTCAACTAAGAGGAAATCTTAAATAAATTATATCATTTTAGCTTGCACCACAAGTTTTCTGTCACATTTATCTCTATCACAAATCAGTCCATCTTCATAGTTTGCTTTTTACCTGAAGTAAAAATTAGAGTTTGCAAATTGTAAATATAGGGGGAAAGATAATTTAGCACAGTTTTTATCACTGTCAACCCAGTGGTTTTCATAACCGAATCCCACATAGTTTGTGAATTTCATTACTGCCTGGCAATGTTTATAGAGCAGAGGAGACCAAGCCCGCCTCCGCTAAAGGTCAGAAAGAGCAACCAAATAACCCAGTTTGGACTAACTGACCCATCATAAGTTAGGGTAGTAGGCCAGAGCAATAGGCAAGATGCATGTCTAAGGATCAATCATATATCTTGAGTCTTTGTTTTTTTCTTTCACTCAGCTTGCCCTGAAGATACCAAGGTTTATGATAGTACTTTCAGAACTCAGCCTAAATACTTTTTTCCTCAGTGCTGTTATTCAAGCTGAAAGAAAGTTGTGGGCCTGCTATAGTAAAGCCCCAAATACACATTTGTTTATTCCTTTGCTCTTAGGGACAGAAAAGGGGAAGGGTTTCAGAGTTTCTGAGTTTCATCATCTGTCAGTATTCCTGCAGAAATCTTCAGCAGCCTAAGTCGATCGGTTACTGGAAAGTGCTAAGCAGCCATACCAAGTGTTCCCAACCAACATTACCTCGACTGTGCGTGACCGGACATATTTCAGCACGCTCTGCCAGGCGGTGTTAGTAATGCAAGCAATATGCAGCTCACTTTACTTGCTGACTGGCTTAAAAAGAGAAAATTAAATACATTTCTCATAAGGATATTTTGTGGAATTTTTCCACATCATTAAATAAAATGTAGCCCTGGTTTAAAGACATTTCCTGAGAGAAAACATTTTTTAACCTAAACTAACTGAACTATGTGAAACAGTCCATCTGTATACACCATAATATTTTTTTTCCTGATTACATGTAATGGGTTCCTACCATTCTACAAACTTACTCATATCATTGAATTGTCTCATGACCATGGTGAGGACTGAGGGAGGGTGGGGTGTAGAATTGACTGCAAAGTTTATGAAATTGGTTCTTGGGAAATGGGTGGTTATTCTAGCTTCTTCTAAGGACAGACGCGCAATGGTCTTGAGGATGTCATTTCTAAAATAATTAAGAAAAATAACACTGTGCTTTCTTTGGCGAGGCACACACTTCCTTCACAACTCTGATATAACAAGCTCTAATTCTCTTGTCAGGAAGATCAGCCCAAACATGACAGAAAGGAGTGAGTGCTGTTAAGAGTGAAGAAGCAAATAGAATCTTTCCTGTTTGTTTTCAGAATGCATCGCCTCACCTTCTACACATTTCTAGGATGCTTAGAGCCATTCAGAGTGTGGTTTTGTAAGACGTTCTTAATTCCTTGAGAACCTGGGGGAAATGACTCACCACTCTTTATAAATTTATGGTTTTCTTAAAGGGACTAAGGAGCTGTATGAGATTTAAACCTCATTCTGGTTTTCCATTGGCATGGCTACTTGAAATGCTCTGTTTTCAATGGACTTTCCTGGCCTTTTTGATTTGGTCAGAAATGTTCAATTACAGGGAAAGAGTGACAGGGGCTGGAGAGATAGTACAGCAGGTAGACTCCTTGCTGACCCAGGTTCAACCCTTAGAATACCATATCCCCTAAGCACCACCAGAAGTGACTTCTGAATGCAGAGTAGCAGTACGCCCTGAGCATCCGTGGGTGTTGCCCATAAACTAAAATATTAAATTAAAATAAGAGCAGAGAGAGGGGAGGAGAGAGAGGATGTGTGTATAAGAGAGAAATTAGAGGTCTTTATAAGCAAATACTCCACTTCTGTTTAATCCGAGTTCTAGTCAATTTGAAAGTCTACATTAGACAAAGAGGTAATGCTTTTCTTTTGGTCTTGTTATCTGTCTGAACCTGCACTGTTGTTCAAATTGAATCCAGAAGCAAGAGTTTTGGGTGTTTTATGTTTGTTTGTTTTATTTTAAATAATTTTTACTGTGAAGAAGCAAGAGTTTTGAACTAAGTGATGAGCTGCGATGAAAGTGGGAGGCAACTGTTTTTACTTACAAGGTGGTGTGAGATGGAGAACCACTGCATATGCCTTTGTTGAAAACTATAGGAGGTCTAAGGTTTCTATGAGATGTTTCAATGAGGCAATGAAATCCACACATGTGCCTGCCTCCTGCAGCAAAATCCACATTGCTGAACTATGGTATGTAAAGCTATTTCTGAAAGTAATTGTGTGAAGGAGAGGCACTTGGTGACAGAAACCAAATCGGATCCTGAGGATCTTAGTGCTCCTGGTCCCCTGCTGACAATGTTGACAGACCAGCCTTTGCGTGTGTGCACAGACACAAACACCAAATGGATGCACGCTAGACACAAGGGTGCTGTGTCTGAAGAGAAACATAGAACGATTTCTCTTTGGGACTCTGGATCAAGTTCCCCATCTCTTAACTAGGTTAGTGCTCTGTCCCTGCTCTAAGCATTGCCTTGTGGCAGAGAATAACCTCCTGCACCATTCCTATTCCCTGAAAAAATAAAACCTTCAAGAAGAAAGAATGTCCTATTGTTGGAGCAGAATTATTCCTCTCGCTTCTCAAAGAGGAGGTATTTTTGGCATCTGGGAAGAGAATTGTGTCCAGAGGGGCTTCTTAGTTTTACAGCTGGGTCCACTCAAACCAGTCCAACAAGCCAGCATTACATAGAGGAGCCCAGCCAAACACAAGCACTTCAATCACGCTCAATTCACTGGGGCTCTGGTAAATGAAATAAAATCCCAAAGCTTGGCTTTTTATTTTTCTTAGGGCAAAGTCCATTTAGAATTGATATAATCGCTTGCTATGGTTACATATGCCACATTTATTTTTAAATAGCTCTACATCCCAGGGGCTTCTGATTTCCATCCACAAGGCAGGTAAGAAAGCTGCAGGAAAAGAATTTCAATACAGTCTGCATTTTACCAGGTTCAGGAAAAGCTCATCTGGGAAGGCACACCTAAGCTAGCAAGATGCAGGGCAGTTCGGCAAATGTACCTTGCAAGAGGGCATTCAGCCAAGAGCAGAACGTGAGGATAAAATCCATGCCTTAATATGTCAACCAAGCAGAGCATCCTGCCATGGGTTTTCAAATGTCCAGGGGAAGAAACCTTTCCCCCTACTCTGTATTTATCCTTTTTACATATAACCCCATGCAAACAAGCTATGTCTACAAGTCTTCGGATGGAGTGTGGCTTCAGCAATGATGTTTGACTAAAAAGGCCCATATTTACCTTTGCTCAGTGGTCCAGTGGGCATGTTGGATGATGCTTCTCTGCTGGGAGAAGGATCAGGTGCCACACTTGGCCTGACTGTTGTCACAGTCTCAATTGTAGGCAAGCACAAACTCACCAAATGATTTGCTCTGCTTCCCAGCCTACTACTACTTTGTGCTTCTTCTCAAACATATTATCATCTTTTGCCTAATTTTGCCTTTATTTGGACACTTACCCTCCCCCTTTATCAGTTTCTTGCCATTAAGAATTGGACCTTACTCCTCTTTGAAAGCTGAAAATCTGCATTCTGCTTTTAGTGAAGGTTTTGTTGAATTCTGAATTGCAAACAGGTCTGCAGAGTAGTGTTTGTAAAAGGATCAAGGATAACTTGGCCCAGAGTTTAGTAAATTGTAAAGGAGGTCCTAAACTTTGATCCAAGCTTACATTTGCAAAGGGGAAAATCCTCCATTTAAAATACACATGTCTCTTTGGAACAGGGGGAGCCTGGCCACTCTGGACTTGCTTGGGCAGCAATTAATGAGCAGAGGAGCCACAACTCTTTGGAATCTGGGGTGTTCCAGTCCTTCTTTGCTTTGGGGGGGGGGGAAGTGTGGTGTGTGTTTATAGTTTCATTGAATGGGAGTTCACTGGAGTAAGTGATGCAGTAAACTCCCTTTTATTTCATGACTACATCCTCCAGGGCTGTAGTGGGGAGTTCGTCAATGCTGCGTTTTTTTTTTCTGCATCCATTCTAGATGACTTTCACATGTGTAACACACTCTCAAGGGTGCTGTCAGGGCGATTCTAACTGTAACTAGACTGCGAGATGGTTGCCATTAGCCTGGAAAACTCTCCTCTCAGGGAAAAAAAAGGCAAGCAAATACTTAGCAGGCTTCAGAAACTCTATGATAACAAATGTTTTGTGACATCTCACACCTGATCATGGCTTACCCTCATGGTGTGAGCAGGCAGTTGAGAACAGCTCCTGGGTTGCTCTCAGTAGGCAAAAGCAAAGCCTAAGTGTGAAGGATTGTGTTTATACAGCATAACAGAAAAAAGAAGCCCTGATAAGACCTCCAAGTTAATAATTTCAGGTCAGGGTAAATACTAGGTTTGCTTACTTCAATTCAACTTCCCGCACATATACTTACGGTCAAGCCCAGCCCCGCTACATGGGAAAAATTGGCAGCCTCCCTTTCTTGTGATTGGGGTGGTAAGGAATCTGCAATTAGACTCATTTCTAGGATTTAGGTAAACACAGGGTAGCATATCTCAGGGGCCCTTGAAGATAGAGAAGAGCTACAGATTTTCTCGGTCCCTCTCCTGGAATTGAAGATTGGTGTCTTAGACTGGTTGTTTAATATGAGGAGAGTGATGGGAGGTCAGAGTTTGCTATATGAGAGATGGAGCTGTGATGGAGCAGTGCCAAGCAGGGTTCTGACAAGAAGTCTGGGGTACTGGATTCTGTCCCCAGAGAAATGGAACCAGAGTTATTAAGCAAGAATAGGAATGAGAACCATGGTATTTGGGAACTCATAAGGTCCTTGTCTCTGTTAGTGATCTGAGATTCTCTATTTGCAATGCTGAGATTCACCTGTGTTTGCACCAGTTTATTTGCAGCATGATAAATGGGTATATTCCTAAAAATGCAGTGTTAATTTAGGAGGCAAGTGGAAATTCATAGACTAGTCTCTAATGAAGAATGAGATTTGAGTCCTGTAGGTCAGTCTGGTTTTCTGTTCTTTTTGTTCTGTTGGGGAAGCATATCTGGTGGTGCTCAGGAGTTACTCCTAGATCTGCACCCAGGAAACACTTCTGGTGGGCTCAGGGAGAAGATGTGGTACCTGGGATCAAACCTGGCTCAGCCACATGCAAGGCAAGTTCATTACCCACCATCTTATGGCTCCAGCCTAGAATTTTTAAGCCATAGCTTTTCAGAATACAATGTTGAGCATTTGACAGTTGATAGTGAATGAACTCAGTGTGTGTGTGTGTGTTTTTAAATCTTTGTAGACTGGATTATTTGCAAGTTGGTTTCAATCAGAGGTCATCAATCAAAAGTTACTGTTTCCTTCTCTGTTGAAGTTCTAATGTCAAAAACTGTAGTGTAGGGCTGGAGAAATAGCATGGAGGTAGGGTGCTTGCCTTGCATGTAGAAGGGCCGTGGTTTGAATCCCAGCATCCCATATGGTCCCAGAGCCTGCCAGAGACAATTTCTGAGAGTGGAGCTAGGAGGAACCCCTGAGTGTTGCTGGGTGTGACTCCAAAACCAACCAACCAACCAAACAGACAGACAAAAACTGTAGTGTAGGCTAATGGTTTTAGTTGTATTTACTGTCTTAAAATGTTCTTTCTCGGGGTAGGGGGAGTGATAGCACAGGGGTAGGGCGTTTGCCTGGCGCATGGCTAATCCAGGACGGACCTGGGTTTGATTCTGGCGTCCCATATGATCCCCCAAGCCAGGAGCGATTTCTGAGTGCATAGACAGTAGTATCCCCTGAGTGTCACTGGGTGTGGCCCAAAAACCCAAAAAAAAAAATTCCTTTTTGGGCAGGAGAGAAAGCACAGCAGTAGGGCATCTTAATCCTCTGAGTGTGGATACATCCTGAGGTAAATAGTTAAAAGTTGTTTCGTGGTGAAGCCAGAAACATAGGGCAAAGAATAGGGCATTTTCTTTGCTTGTGGCTGACTTGGCTTTGACCCTCAGCATCCTGTATACAGAGTAAGATGTAATTCCTGAGCACCATCAGGAATGGGCCAACAACAAAAAGCTTTTCAGTGCTCAGACAGGACATGGACTGAAATAGTTTTCCATGAAACATTGTCAGAAACGTTTCCTTTCCTTGGACATAAATGAACAAAGGAAAAAGTTCACTCTCCTTGGGCTTCTCTGCCACAAATGGAGAGACACTTATCGGTGAAAAAGACACCTTCTCTGCCAGATGGGAGCTCACAAATAAAAATACTCCTTTACTCAGAAAAAGAATTGGGAATCTCTGAGTGTGATTTTCCAACCCCTTGCTTATGTAACCTCCATGATTCTAGAGTCTTTCTATAGACTAGAACAAGTCCTTTGACAGGTAACACCAGCCCACCTTCCCCTGTGTGAGGGGAAGGAGAGCCAAATAACTCACAGGCAACTCCAGAGACAGCAAAAGGAAGTGTCCTGGTTTGGGAAAGAGCTCAATTCCTTAAATTTTCAAAAGGGAGAAAAACATACCAATAGTTGCAACTAGAAAATATGCCTGAGAGAATGGGCTTCATCAGGCCTTTTTGAAGGAAAGGCTGAGAAGAAGATGGAGTCAGGGAGAAACCTTGAAGATTGATCAGGAGCACAAAGTGTGCTCGTTACAGGACACAACTAATACCTGCAGGAGAAAGTTTCCTGTAAAGGCATTTCAAAATCCCTCAAGGAACTGCGTAGAATCATTTACATGGTCTTCTAAATGGATTCTCCCTGTTTCATCTCCAGACAAGAATGCAAGAGATGTTTATAGAGATCCAGGCTCTGTTTAGGGATGTCTAAATACATTCAGGTAATTAGAGGAACATTGATTCAATGCAGTGCTTTTTCTTTGTAAAATAAATAAATCTGGAACAGGGTCTGGATCAGTTGTCCCTGTGAGATTTCTACCTATTCATATCAAACTGAATGGTTTCAATGGCTTTTCTTACAATCAGGTGTGCATGTTAAAAAAGAAATCTCATGTCTGGTTGTCCTGTTAATAAATAATGTTTAATATCTATTACTAATAGTTCACAGGGAAAAACCTTACTTATTAAATGCCTCTCTTATTCTCAGAAAAATGTTCACATAATTGGAGTCATTGCACAAATGGAGCTGGGCAACCTCTCTCAGAATGAATTTATACGAACTAGGCGAAATCAGTTTATGCCAAGAAGCAGCAAGAACTAATGGAACAGCCTTGTTTGAAGGGTGGTTGGAAGTGATCTTTTACTAATTTTGCCTCTAGACACACCACTGGCCTTATCTTGTAGCTGCTTCATTAATCATTACCTTGTCCTCCTATTTCTCTCCATAAAAACTTGCTTTTTTTGTTATTATTGTTGTTGTTCTTCCTTGAGACATATTTTAGGTTTCTCATAAATTTATGCCTCCTTAATTGCAATTTCCTTTTATGTCCAAGTAAATTTGTAGCAATGTTAGATATGATTTTATTTTAAGGTTAGCAAACCAAAATTTAGATGTATTCTCTCCAGACTGTCCATCCTTTGGCAACATTTTTATCATAACCTGCATCTTAGTTCCTCAATTTATTGTGAAAAATGTCACATGATAGAAGCAATAAAGAGAGGAAATGGAGTCCACCTTCCATACCAATGAATAAATTGTATTTAACTTCTTTTGTCATTTTTATGTATGCCTTTTCCCTGAAACCCAGAAGGGAAGGAGTGAATTACTATTTAGTTGAAATGTATTAAAGGCTAATATATATCAGATATATTCTCTTCCCCCTTTGTCCCTATTTTTCAGAGATTCTTCAGTTGCATTGACTGTTAAAAGGGCTGACTTTATATCACAGCGAAAGATATGAAAGACAGTTTGGTTTTCTTATTATAAAGTTAGAAAATATACATTTAATTATTTTACTTGAATATTGAGTTCCATCAATAGAGAGTACAATGTCATTAAGCCAACAACTAATATCTTTGTAAGGAAAAGTTTTAGGATGTTAATTTGCCTTGCTAAATTTAAAAGTTTCTAAAACTTTCTCCTATTTAAAAACCCTAACCCAAGGAGAGTAAAGGAAATATGTCTCACCATATATCCCACATCCCACCACTTAGACAGTCACAATTAACATGGTAAACTTTTCTTTTCAAATTTTTATATGCATAGAAAATGTCACTTTTGTCAAATTGGGGTCTACTGTGTATATAACATTATACCCTGATTTGTTTTTTCAAAAGTTCATTCCATTCCTCATGTCATAATGTAATGTTTTAAATATCACAGAAGGTTTCGTGTAAATAAAAATTGCCCTTTTTTATTGGGGAGTGTAGCCAAGAAAAGTGCTGTCATGTCAAGGTACTCTCCCCCAATAGACCTGTTTTATTCAACAGGATTAAGTACCATTTTCTTGAGTCAGTCACATATAGAGATATCAAGGTGAAATTCTGGGAATGGAGTAGAAGGAGTTGCGGGAGAGATCTTGGGATATTGATGAAGGGAGTTATCACTGGTAGTGGAACCTTTCTGGAACATTTTATACCTAAAATACAACTGTAAATAACTTTGTAAATCATGATGTTTCTATAAATAAAATTGTGCAAATAATTCTGACTTTTATGTGAGTTTTCCCAATGTTTAAAAATATATTTATCAAATTAAACAGCACAGAATTGATAAACTTGCCGATAAGCTAAGTTTGATATCAATTTTCTTTCATTAAAGTCTCTGATTAAGGACAACCATTTTCTCAACTTTTGTCTGAAAGCCCTGGCTTCACTAAGCTCGGGAACAGACTTGCTGCTTCCCCTATCCTTCCCAGCATGAAACCCATGCATGACCTTCAGAAGGCTGGCACAGTTGCTTAATATGACAGTAAAAGTATCGGCATATCCAGGGCAAACAATGTGCAGGGATATGAGTCCAGGATAGAGGATTGTTCAGATTTGTCAAAGACAAAAATGTGTCATTTGGTCTTCCAATTCTACTTTGATGATAAGATTGTACTTTTGACTATACATTCTCTTTCCTGGAGCATCAAGGTTATCAATATAGTTTTTAAAAATAGATTTATGGGGACTGGAGAGATAGTGTAGCAGATAACACACTTGCCTTGCAAGTATCTAGCCAATCAGTTCATTCTCCAGGTTCATGTATGCTTTCTCTCTTCCTATTCCCGTCAGAAGTGATCCCTGCATGTAAAACCAAGAGTAAGCTTTAAATATTGTATGTATGGTCTAAAAACCAAAAAAGAAAAATTTACTTATGAATGAAGAGAGTACATGGTATAAATGTAAAGTGTAATACACTTACCTTGCATGAAACTTACGTCTGTTCAACCCCCAGTACCACATGCCTCCCAACACTGCAAATTTATGAATGTGGCATAAAATCTTCTCCTATACAAAAATGCCTTCTCTAAAATCCTGTCTCATTCTAATTTGCCCCTGAGTATGTCCAAGTTAATTTACTGTCACCTGAGGGGTAAAAAGAAGACAAGTATAGGGGATGTAGCTTGGCACTAGTCTTGTAAATGCAAGGCCCTGGAATTAATCCTTGGCATTGATGGGTGGTAAGAAGAAAATGTCAGTTCAATTTTATATCAATAACTAAAGAAAAATGTCTTCAAGAAACTTTAAGGAAGCAATGGTTGCTATTTACCACAAAAGAAATGAAAAACATGCTTTGTGGAAAAGATAAAAAGTTGTTAAAGAAAAAGCCAACAAACCAGATTGCAAGTTGACAGTTTATAAAATGATGACCACTTGGCATGGCAGAAAAAGCATGCCAGAGAAAGCAAAATATAGTAGAGATTTCTGATCTGAGTTGTATGAAGAAGCGAACATAAGATTACGTAAAATGGCTTATAATTGATGTCTTTGTTAATATCCTGCCCAAAAGGGACTTACTTATTTGAATATTAGAATATGGAATCATAAAAACTTATCAATATACATATGCATTAAAACTCATTAAATATTTTTAAATATTCATTGTTCTTTGACTTGGTAATCCTGCTTTTAGGAATTTGTTTCAAGGAAAGAATTCTAAAAAATGTATGACCATTATGATGATTATAAGATTATATAACAACATAGAAAATGCTATGCTAAAATGCTGTCAAAGACAAAATGTAAAATTCTAAATGAGCATAATTATATATCACAAGCTAACCAAGTTATCAAGCCAATAGTCTTTATAATAGGAAAGTTAGGATTATAAGAAAATTCATTAAAAAGTTAATGCTTCAATAAAAAGTAGCGTTTATATCTTTAGTTTTTTTCTTAAATGAGCATATACTATGTTGACAATAGTAAATATAGGGTTCAGCCCTAATGCTTTATACAAGGACAGCTAACCTGAAAATAAAGCCGTCTCTTCAACAAGGGGTATTCTGTGTTGTTAAAAACAAGACTTTCCGAAGGAAAAAAATTCACTCACCAGCTTATAGTAGTACCTTTGAGGAAAGAAAATAAAAGCCATCCGTGAAATAACTCTGCCAATACTATGCACTGAAGCAAGGGTTTAATCAGCCATTTTAAGAATTGTTTAAAACCCAAAGCCAAAGCTCATCTTATTTTGCTAATATCAGCTAAATCTTGTCCAAGTCCGAAAAGTAACCTTATTAGATACCAACTATAGTATTAGGGCAGAGATTTCCATGAAAGTAGATACAGAAGTTGAATGAATGCAACTTGAAGTGGAATTTCCTTTCATTTTGTACCTCCTCCCCTCATAAATCTCTGTCTTTCAATTTCATGAAGTGATCCTTTGTTCTGACATTCTGGGCAGGAAGTATGGAGAGAACTGATCAGCTTTCCTAACACCTCTTGTAATTTTTGAATATGCACATGTTTCAGTACATCAAATACATCTGCTTTGAGACAATCCATGTTAAATATTCTCAACATGTGTAATTCATATACCAGGCCAGCACCTTCTGTTCTCTTTTGTATGTAAGAGTAGCTCACACATACATACAATACCATTTTCCCAGCCTGATTTTGAAGATGAAGGAAAACAAAGCTGCCACCGAACCACAGAACTGACTGTGCAAAACTCTGTATGCAGCCACATCCAAATAACCATCAGGAGTGAAATAAAACCAACCCAGCCAGTAAGAGGCTAGATGGTAAAGGGGCAGGCCTACAATGAGAGCAGAGAAATTCAGGCTGGAAATTCCACTCTATGGTTTTACAATGACTCTGCAGAGATTTCACTTCTCTATTATCACCTTCCAAATAGCCCATTGAGTAGAAAGGGGCACAATTGTTCATTTGGGTTTTGTTACTGTGGTAGTTGCCACCTTCTAGACTAATGTAGAAAAACTTTAAAGGCGACATTTTATTATTCTCATAGTTTTGTTTGCTTTGTAATGGCAAAAGATATAAAAAAAAGACACACACAGACGAAGACAAGAAGAATACCTTATAAATTTGCTTTCCCATCTTGTTATCTTGAAGGTGTTGGGGCTCAGATTGCTGAGGGAAAAGTTGACTTTTATATCTTTACTGTCATTATCATTTTTCCTTTAATTGTTCAGGTATGATGTTTCAGGCTTTCTTCGCATTTTTACCAATTTTTATGATTTACTCTTGAGGGGAGCCACTGATACTGAATATTCTACAAACCTTCACATCACATTTGCTTCTGAAAGTATTGTGGGAGGACTTATTCTGCTGTGGGTCTTTAGTGTCTGTATTTGAGGCTGAAAATTGAAGATAATCACATAAGTTAAATTGCCTAGAATTCCTCACACAGTAAACACCATTTAAAGAAAACCATATTCATTTACACCCCCACCAGCAACACTCCAGAGCACTAGGTTTGCATGTCCAACAACTTAAGACTGATTCACAAATTCGCCGAGTCCTTCCCTTTCTGGTTCTCAATTCACAAAGAAATCTGACCTTTACCCTTTAGTCTCCTGATTCCTTTAAAATGTCAAGGGAAAATTACTACAAAAAGCATTAAAATATCTTCCACTGTCCTTTTCTCCAAGACTGCTTCTTGCCTCCCAGATTCCCTCCTCAATCACATCTTTTGGGATTTGAAATTTTACTCTCAGAACTCAAGTCCCTCTTCCCACAAATTCCTCTGGCCAGAAAATAAATTTTGGAATGGCAATAATTTGCGGATTTGAATAAACAATTCCAGAGGTGTTTTTGGTCTAACTCAAATTTGGGCTTATTAGGAGGTTTGACGATGGAGCCTGAAAGCATACCCTGTGTTTAGAACCCCAGTGTTTTTATATTGGGTTATAATCAATATAAATCAATCAATTATATCTCAAACTTAAAAATAAAACTAAACTTGGATTGCATATTGGCCACTTGCTATCTCAAGAACATTGAATCTTACTTATTTCATTTTGAAAAATTCCCTGGCCTCTGAGAACCCTCTGTTTTCTTTCTAGACCTTTGTACCTAAGAGGAATTTTGCTATGTGTGACACAAGAAACCACCCCAAATCTTTATTAGTCTTAGCTTTATTTAGAGTACGCTGATAACCTCCTCAAAAATGACTTTTTCTTTGATAGTGACACTGGACAGATCATCTCTTTGTGATTATCCTAATGAAAATTGAATTTCAAAGTGTTCATGAATGCACACGCAAACACACACACACAACACACATGACACATTCTTTCCTTGTTTCCACTTCTCTTTGATATCCAAGATGCCTTTCTCTGTAAAGAGCCACATTGTTTTAGGAGAGTTTCAGTGAATGGGTCGTTTCCCGCCTTACTTATGCATTATGAGCATCCTCATGATAACAATTAATTCGAGGAAGGGTTTTTATGATAGTGTCTTGCATCTGGTTTTCAACTCTTAAATTCTCCCTATATGCGCACAGATCCTATTACCTCCGGGAGAGCTCTTATTAATCTCAGTGTCAAAGCTGTTTCAACAAATCTACTGTAATAATGAAAAGTCATCTTATCACACTTTGCTCTCAGTAAATTTACCATTCTTTGATAAGGTTGCAAACAACGGGGAAGTAATTGATCTGTAATTAGTGTGGCAACTACTGAAGAGAGTCTGTGCTGGGGTTTCATCATTTATCTGCCCTGCACAGTGCATCCTGCGCCGGAACACTAAATTATTTAGCATTCCTTTCAAATACAAACGGTCTCATTGGGTTCTCCATTATTTTAAGAACTTTCTGAAGAGGTTAACATTTAAATTTCTGATTATCTGTCACCAGTGCCGAGCCTAAAGGAGTTGGGACTGGAAAGGGATCATTTTTCACACTTGACTTGCCGCTGAAGCCAGCTCGTGCTCTGAATGGAGGACAGGAGCGCTTTGATCTGAACCCAACTTGCACAATTTATCTTTCAAATTCACTGAAGCTTTTGATAAATGTCAATTTGACAATTAAATTCTTCAAGGGCCACAATATATCACCATCACTGTGTCTATTTTTGAGGTTCGTTCAGCCAGAACATCTTTCAGCAGCAGAGGCAGCAGAAGTCAGAGGGGGAAATGATAGCGCTCAGCCCTTCCCATTTGCACAGGGGATTTTTATCTCTAGCTAAGGAAATAGTTGACCACTTCCTTCAACACACAGCACAACTAGATGGCTGTGTAAGGTCTGCCTTACAATCCTAAAGCTTCTTGTTTAAGATCTGGTCTCGATCATGTCTCTGATTGTTCATGGGAGAAATAAACAAATGCTGGCCTGGTCTATTTCATTTTTGACAGTGTATTGTTATATTAATACATAATATGTAATAGTGTTGCCTTATGTTAATAGACATGCCTGTATATATTTGTCTTCGGTGACATATTCCTTTGTATTCTGCAAGGAATGACAGTGTTGGGCAGGAGCACTTAGGCAAAGTTACGACTTTAGTTTTATGTTTAAGATGCGGCGTATCCTCTGATGGCAAAGATCAATAAGTCAAAGAATGGGGATTCTAGATGTGGATTGAAAGAAACGGAGAGAAGAAATAGAGGGCATGAGGGTTTGAGGTGAAACTTCACCTTCAAGGCCATTTGGATCTCTTAGGTTCTGGAAACTTCAAAGTTATATCATGCCTTAGGTCGGGTCTTCTGCTGGTCTTTGAGAATTGAAAGCCATCAGATCATGAAGAAGAATTGGTTCCTGTCTTCTCAAGGGTTACATTCAAAAGTACTTCTCCTTTTTTTGCTCCATGAAAATCCACCCCTTGCTAGAAGCATAACAATTGTAATGTGACATTTGAAATATTTCACATGAAAGATTATTTCAAGAACTCCATGGTTACGAAGGAGTTTCTGAAGAGCTGACAAAAGAAGATGCTTTGGACACAGCTTCTATGTCTCTGTGATTGTCTTTTAAGTGTCTCCATTATCAATCAGTTGGACCCCATCACTCGGTCTTTGGCACAGAGGTGATCCTATCTTTTGGCATGTCGACATTTCAATACATTTGTGAAGAAGGTTGAAACTTTTTGACCTGCAAGTTGGCCTGCTGAAAATGCAGACAGAAGTTGCTGTTCAGATGTCTGCATGCCATCTTTCTTAAGGACTAGAAGAACCACCATAATCCTGTCTAGTTCTAAGGAAAAGTGAAAAAGAACCAAACTGTCTTGGGGGAATCTCACTATTTCTAACACAGATTAATTTCTTGGATGGGCTCTCATGCGACATTGTCAATCAAAGCCTCCCAGAATTGTAATGCACCTCCAGTTCTCCATACAGTTGAAGTCATGAGCTCTCAAAGTTAGCTACAAAGGAAATGGGGTGACTTCCCCTGACCTTCAGATTGTTTACAGTCTCCAAGTCTTTGTAAAGAACTGAGAATAACAATTATTTTGTAGTCAGAGTGACCACAGGATGCTTGCCAAATGCCTAAGGTGATTTCACAGTGGCAAAACCGAGTGTAAGAACAGGGGAATAAAAGGTCATCTTGGCCACTGCCATTTCAAAGTATATACTTGTCGATAGCACCAACATCTAGAAAAAAAAAAAAGGTCTATGTCAGTGATTTTATATTTATATATTTCTTTCTATCTCTCTCTCACTTTTTTTTTATTTCCACACCTGGCTGAGCTCAGGGCGTACTCCCAGGTCTGTGTTCTGACATCCCCCTTGGCAGTGCTTGGAATATCACATGTAGTGCCAAGGATAAAACTGGGCCATGTGCAAAGCAAGTGCCTAACTCTCTCTCTGGCTCTGATAACATATATTTTAAATAGAAAAGCAAAGTCTGCTAGAACAATATTGCTGATACAAAAAATACTTAAGCTTTCCTCTATTTAAACTCTTTTCTAAATTCTCATGAAATGATTCATGCTCATTAAACATATGAAAATCATATAGAAAAATTAAACCATAATTAGGAATTTCATCATTTACTCCAAAATATCACTGAGAAAGTATCTACTACTCCACACTATGCTCAAAGTTTCATGCTGTCTACAAATGTTGGTCAATATAGCTTATTTAAATAACTTAATTTTACACTTTGTTAATAGATTATAAAAGCAAATTAAAGCTAGCATTTTGTTTTGTCTTGGAGGCTGCTAGCTGTGGAAGTCAGGGCTTACTCTTGGCTCTCAAGGATCACTACTAACGGTGCTCTGTGGACCAGAGGTGGAAATTGAATCCAAGCATCTTAAAAACTCTCTGGCCCCACAAATTAAAAACAAAACAAAACACTTACTTCTCTATCTTAATAAATATTTGTAATAGCAAAATTGAATAATATGCAAAAGTGCCAAATTTTTATGACTGAAAGTCAGCCAGGGTAAAAATAATGTAACTGAATATATTTTGTTTAGGTCAGATATTTATTGATGTGTTTCTAATATTTAGGGAACTAATACTACAAAAATTAGATAATTTAAAGTTACATATTTAGCCACATTTTTTCTTATCTTCCTTTCAGTTAAATTTCTTTTTTTGTTGTTTAGGTTGTGTGTGTGCGCATGCACGTGTGTGTGTGTGTGTGTGTGTGTGTGTGTATTTGTGTGTGATTGGGCCACACCTGATGACGCTTAAGGGTTACTCCTGGCTCTGCACTCAAGAATCACTTCTGGTTTTGCTTGCTGGGGATTAGACTTGGAGTTGGCTTTGTCTAAGAAAACTGCCCTACCCACTGTTCTATCTCTGGCAACCTAATTTTATTTTCTTACTATTACAATGTCTTAGGTGATAACTGAGGACAGATGATAACTGATTACGGAGGGCAGGAGATATGGGGTGGATATTGGAATATCCAGGAAGGAACAATGGAATAATGGCAGAGGAAGTAGATGCTCTAGTGAAATATTGGAATATTGAATTCATTAAACCCTATCATCAACAGTATTCTAAATCATGGTGCCTCGGAAAACAAACAATTTTAGAATGGGACTTGGGCAGCAGCTCAAAGACCTATATGCAAGGTTTTTATGCTACAGGCTACACTCAATTTCTTGTACCATACTTTCCTCAAGCCACTACTGTGAGTAATTTCCAGCATGAAGCCAGGAATAGCCCCTAAAGATTCCAGATTATAATTTTAACACTAAAAAGAAAATAAAATATTTTCCAGTGAATTCTATATAATTTATTTAACTATTTAAGGTGAATCAATTAGCAGTAATAGTACATTTCATAATATTGTGGAAACATCATTACAATTTATTTCTGAAATAATGTCATGACCTCCTAAAGAAAATCCCAAATTCATTACATATTTTCTTCCAATCCCTGCAACCATTATTGTATTGTAATAGTTAAGATTATTCATAAATTGCTATCCAGTTACTAAAAATCAACTGGAGTGTTAAATATAAAATATAATAATAATTGAATAATATAAAATTTGAATGCATTTTATTCAGAATTTAAGTTAAACATAAAAATTTAAAGCCAATTTCCATATATATTTTAAGAAGTTATTTTCTCCAATAATAATCCAATTATATTTTAAAATTAAGTGAAAGACAAATTATAATTGCTAAATTTAAATTTTATAAAACTTTAAAATTAAATATTTGTATTTACTTTTTCAAAAATAGTTTTATTTCTTAATAATTTTTACACAGTATTACCATTCAAGATTCATATATATATATATATATATATATATATTATTTTTTTTTTGGTTTTTGGGTCACACCCAGCAGTGCTCAGGGGTTACTCCTGGCTCCATGCTCAGAAATTGCTCCTGGTAGGCACGGGGGACCATATGGGGCACTGGGATTCGAACTGATGACCTTTTGCATGAAAGGCAAACGCCTTACCTCCATGCTTTCTCCCGGGCCCCAAGATTCACTTATATTATGATTCACTACAATATACAAACTTATGTAACACTAATTATCTAATGTTTCCATATGAAATCCTCAGCTTCCATATGAAACTAGGGCTTCTCTCATTGGGAAGTTGGGGGTACCTCTAAGAATAATGAGTGGAGACTGGACTGCACAGGGTAAGACAGACACTTTATACCAGTGTGTTTGAGTCCACATCCAGTTTCAAGGTTTATTCCTGACTGCACTCAGGGTCACTTCTGACAGGGTTTGGGGGACTGGATAGAGAGCCAGGGATTGGACAGTCAAGGCAAACGCCCTGCCCACTGTACAACCTCTCTGATACTAGGTACTTTTTCCTTTCTTTTCTTTTTTTCTTTTTTTTT
>PVKC010001565.1:0-49449 GCA_004027635.1 Crocidura indochinensis
TTTTTTTTTTGTTTGTTTTGGTTTTGGTTTTTGGGTCACACCCGGCAGTGCTCAGGGGTTACTCCTGGCTCCATGCTCAGAAATTGCTCCTGGCAGGCACGGAGGACCATATGGGGCACCAGGATTCGAACCGATGACCTTTTGCATGAAAGGCAAACACCTTACCTCCATGCTATCTCCCGGGCCCCTTTGTTGCTGTTTTTAAGGGGGGAACACTTATTATGTTGAATTGGAGTTAATTCTAACTCTGCACTAAGGAATTTTTCTTGGCAGTGCTTGGGGGACCCCAGGCAATGATGGATATTAAAAGGGTCTTGGCATGCTCAAGGCTAATGTCCCTCCCACTGTATTTTGTTTCTTTAGGTCATGTTTGTTTTTCTATAATTCTTCTCATAGTCTGCTGATTATGCAAAAATTGATCTAGTTTGCTTCCTAATTTTAGAATATATTCTTTGAAAAGATCTAAAGATCTACAAGTGAGGTTTGATGGTGGAATTAAGAGAAAAAACATTTCTTATGTAGGAGAAATTAGTGCACTCTGTTTGATCCTTTTGAGAGACAAGCTCTGCTTAATTTGACCTTCTATTTTCTATCTCTCAGCCAAATGATTTTGTTTACCCCAGTCTTCCATATTAAATAAAAGTCATATAACAGCACCATTGCTAACTATTCAGGGCTGTTTCCCTAGAATGAGCAATTTCCCCCTTCATGTTCTTGCCTGAGAAGTTCTATATGTAAATAGCAGCACTATTTACAATAGCCAGACTCTGGAAGCAACCAAGATGCTGTTCAACAGATAAATGGCTAAAGAAAATGTGGTACATATACACAATGGAATATTATGCAGCCATCAGGAGAGATGAAGTCATGAAATTTTCCTATACATGATGTACATGGAATCTATTACGCTGTGTGAAATAATTCAGAGGAACAGAGATAGACACAGAATAGTATCACTGATCTATGAGCTTTAAGATAAAAAAGGAAATTATTGTAATAATCCCCAGAGACAATAGAGTTGAAGGCCAGAATAACTGGCTCACAATATGAAGCTTACCACAAAGAGTAGTGGTACAGTTAGAAAAATAACTACACTAATAACTAGCATGATAATCTTAATGAGAGAAATAGAATGTCTGTCTCAAATACAGACAAGGGTTGGGAAGGAGGGAGGGAGGCATTGGTGGTGGGAATGTTGCACAGGTGAAGGGGGATCTTCTGTTTATGACTGAAACCCAACTAAGGAAAAGGGTGAGTTTGGGTTACCGACATCATTGCTGAGGATGCCTGAGCACTGCAGGTTTGAGACTAACCCCAACACAGAATTCCCAAAGGAAGCTGAGAGACTGAGATGCCCTGGACATGCCTGAAGAGGGTGAATCTGAGTCGCCACAGCCAACACCATTATTGAGGGCATGTGAACAGATTTGAAACTAACACTTGAGCAGGTTGGGGTCAGAGGCTCCAATTTTCTTCCCAGCAAGTGTGACAGTGGGGAAACAATGTAAGCCGGCATCGAAATATTAAATGAAGATGGCAGCTCTGATAACTTAAAAAATGCCAACCACCTAATTAGCCTCTCACATAAGAAGTTTAGAGTAGAAATACGGAGGATGTTCATAGGACACAAAGAAAGCATAGATCGAGCTGAACAGACCACCAAGACAGAAATCAGAAAACTCCAGACTGAAATAACAGGACTGAAAAACTCAGTAGATGAAATAAAAATCTCAATAGAAAGCCTCTCCAACAGAGTAACAGAAGCTGAGGACAGAATCAGTGAGCTGGAAAATGAGCTACAGAACAGCTCAATACAGCAGAAGACATTGGAAAAAAACTCAAAGGAAATGATCAGACAATGGAAAAAATACTCAAGGAATGTGAGCAGATGAAAATTGTAGTCTTTGAAAAATTCAACAGAAACAACTTTAGAGTCATTGGAGTTTCAGAGACCCAGGAAGAAAATCCCCAAGAAGAATCAACAGTTAAGGACATCATTACTGAGAAACACCCAGAGCTAAAGACAGCATGCAACCAAATCCTGCATGCCTGAAGAGTACCATCTAAAAGTGACCCAAAGAAAAGAACCCCAAGACACATCCTACTCATGATGAAGATTCCCCACAGGGAAGGATAGAATACTGAAAGCAGCAAGGTCAAAAAGGGAAATTATATTCAAAGGAGCATCCTTAAGATTTACAGCAGACCTGTCACAAGAAACCCTCATGTCCAGAAGGCAGTGGTGAGATATAGTGAAAATTGGGAGCTCAATTTTCAGTTATTTTTTTTTTGAGGAACCTCCATATTGTTTTCCATAAGGACTGGACTCGATGACACTCCCACCAGCAGTGAATGAGTTCCTGTCTCTCCACATCCCCACCAGCACTGATTGTTCTTGCTCTTTGTGTGTGCCAGTCTCTGTGGTGTGAGATGATACCTCATTGTTGTTTTGATTTGCATCTCCATGATGATTAGTGATGTGGAGCATTTTTATGTGCCTTTTGGCCATTTGTATTTCTTCTTTGAGAAATTGTTCATTTCTTCTCCCATTTTTGATAGGGTTAGATGTTTCTTTCTTGTTAAGTTCTGTCAGTACCTCATGTATCTTATATATTAGCCCCTTATCTTATGTGTATTGAGTGAATAGCTTTTCCCTTTCTGTTTGTGGCTTTTGTATCCTAGGCATTATTTCCTTTGTGGTGCAGAAGCTTCTCAGCATAATATAGTCCCATCTGTTTATTTCTGCTTTGACTTATTTGGAGAGTGCTATTTCTTCCTTGAAGATGACTTTAGTTTGATGTATCTGTTGGTCTTTCTTTCCTTAAAGTAGACCTTTCAGATTTTCTTTTAGGGCTGATTTTGAGTCTGTAAAGTTTCTCAGCTGTTGTTTATTCATGAAGCCCTGTATACATACTTCCAACCTGAAAGTGAGTCTGGCTGGGTTTAGTATTCTGGGTGAAGCATTCATTTCTTTGAGTTTTGTCACTATATCCCACCACTGCCTTCTGGCCATGAGGGTTTCTTGTGACAGGTCTGCTGTAAATCTTAAGCATGCTCCTTTGAATATAATTTCAACAGATGAATGGCTAAATAAACTGTGATACACAGTGGAATCTTATGCAACGTTCAGGAGAGATGAAGTCATAAAATTTTTCTATACATGGATGTACATGGAATCTATTATGCTGAATAAAATTAGTCAGAGGGAGAGAAAGAGACACAGAATAGCCTCACTCATATATGTGTTTTAAGAAATATTAGCCATTGAAATAATTCCCAGAATTGAGGGCCAGAAGGACCAACTGAAGATCACAAAAAATAGTGAGTGCACTTAGACAAGTAACTATGCTGAGAACTATCATAATAATGTTAGTGAATGAGGGATGTAGAGGACCTGTCTTGAATGTAGGCGGGGGTGGGGGAGGAGAGAGATGGGAACATTGGTGATGAAAAGATTGCACAGGTAAAGGGGGTGTTCTTGTTATGACTGAAACCCAACTACAATTATATTTGTAATCATGGTGTTTAAATAAAGAAATTAATTAATAAAAATGCAAATAAAGGAAACTCAACTACCATCATGCTTGTAATTACGGTGCTTAAATAAATATTTTATATATTAAAAAATAAAACATAAATTTTTGTGCTGGAAAAACTCAGCTTCTACTCGAGTATATACTATCAAAAAATGGTCAAAAGAATGTTTATTTAAAAACTCCGAGAGACATGGTCCTATTATACCATAAGACTAAGACACTAGATTCCTAATCTCTAGGAGAATAAGTAACAAACATAAATAGAATGCATGTGCTCCAACCCCCCCTCCCATGCCTATTTTAAGCATTTTTCCTATCACCACCCTCTTACATCTCAATTAATTTTTCTTTTTAAATATCCAGTCATCTTTCCACATATCAAAGCCAAGTTAAATCACTCTAGACTTTCTTTTATTTTTTTCAATAGCTTATTACTGATTAAAATATGCCTTTAGCATTTTAACTAGCCTCTGGCTTTGTTTATTTTTCACAATATTAAGGTTGCCAGATTGAAGACAAATAAATACTTCAGGTCAATTTTGACACAACTTAGCTAATCAGAGACAGTGGCAATTAAAGTCATGGTTCCTAATATAATCTACTGCTCTGAGAGTACTTTTATTAATTTATTCTGCATATACTTATATATTAAACATGTATGATTTGCCAGAAATGATTCTAGGAATAGAGAATTCCATAGCTAATAAAATCAGCAAAATTCCTTTTCTAGGAAAATTTAAATTTTTTACAGGCCAATGAAAACCAACAGATAGTTTCTTCCATGTATCTTCCTTAGAATTCAAAATGCTTTAGCACTGTCGCCATCCCCAGATATTTGTATCTTGTTGCATTTTATGAAACAGAGATATTACTATTTACTGTGTATAGCAATAATAATTTATTGTATTTATATGCTGTGCTCACTGAATTTTCAAAATCCTTCAAACTCATGATCAATTTTGTTCTTTTCTGTTAGCATTATCATCAATCCTACTTAGGAGATAGCTAAACTGAGAATAAAGTGATCCCTGATTCTCAAATATTTCTGCAGTGTATTTTCATAACAAAAGAGAATGTCCATTCACTTTAGGATACATAGAGAGGAAGCTGTTAATCTAAAATTATTTGAATTTTACAATTTGCATTATTGTTTGGTGAATTTGGGACCCTATGCAGTAGTGCTTAAGGGCTATTTCAGTTGTATGCTTGTGACTCATACCTAGTACTAAAGGGGACCATATAGTAGGGGGAATAAATGTTGACTTCCTGCATAAAAGAAAGTGCCAAGTCCACAAAGCTGTGTTTTTAGCCCTCAGTTTTCTATTAAAAATAAATTTTGCTTTACAATTTATAAAATGTCATTTTAACATATATAGTTTTTCATACCATTAAGTTCTATAGTTTTTTTTTGGGGGGTCACACCCTGTAGCACCCAGGGGTTACTCCTGACTCTATGTTCAGAAATCGCTCCTGGCAGGTTCAGGGGACCATATGGGATGCTGGGATTCAAAAACACTGTCTTTCTGCATGAAAGGTAATTTCCTTATCTTCATGCTATCTCTCCAGCCCCTAAGTTCTATAGTTTTAAGTGTCCTCTGCATGCAGAAACCTAGTGTCAACAATACCTGTATTCCAGTATAAGAAGCATAAGAAAAGGAAATATAGTGTCAAATACCATAAGAAAAGGAAGTATAGTGTCAAATAACAGGCCTAGTGTTATAAATCTTATATGGTTCTGATTCAGGATACAGAAAAAATACATGCAGCTTGACATTAGGAGGCTGGTCCCTCTTACTGAATAAAGGCAGACTCACTCAGTTCTATAGAAAACAAATACAATGACATTTTATAGATACCAAATGGGAAATCTCTACTCTATCAGACAATATACAGTTTCTCCAATATTAACTTAAGTTCATCGAATGTAGAAGGTAATAATAAAACAATGAAATCAAGGTCACTCTCTGAAAAACATTGCAATGAATTGGAACAAATCTAACCATCAACTAATAATGCAACTAATTCTCTCTATTTCACTTTTGAACCATCATTGAAATAGAATGTTCTATTCTGTCTATGTCTTTGCAAAGATAAGTTAGAATAATAGTCAATCTTTCCACTCTGTCAATATGCCAAGAATTTTTAGGAAAGAAGAAAACCTCTTTCAGTAGCTACAAGATCCAGTAAAATATAATTTCTATGAAATATTAGCATGTGCATAGCATTTTTCACATGTCTCAACCCCAGCTGGAAGCATTTTTGTCTTTATGTATCAAGTTGTTCCACAACTCACTTTCTCCCAACCTCTACCCATCACTTCACTCCTCATTAGATATTTGAAAGACATTCCTCTCTGTCTGCCTATGACTTAGCACTTGAACTAACATAGACAGAACTCAGTAAATGCTTGTTGAATTAGAGGATGGTGATTTTCTTTTTATCCCAACACTATTTTATTGGGTACAAGTACTACAGTTTCAAATATCTGCTCATAAACCCACAGATAAATTATTTTACAGCACCACTATTAGCCTCATACCAAAGCAATTCAAAGTTGTTTACAAAAAGTTGTAGGTGCTGGGGCTGGAGCGGTGACACAAGTAGTAGGGCATTTGCCTTGTTAACCCAGGACAGACCAACATTCAATCCCTAGCATATGATATGGTCCCCCAAGCCAGGAGTGATTTCTGAGTGCAGAGTCAGGAGTAACCCCTAAGCGTCACCGAGTGTGGCCCAAAAAAACAAACAAAAAAGTTGTAGGTGCTCATGGATAAGCTATGGCACAGGCATGATCTTTCATTCCATTACACACAACCCAAAAGTTTCTGTAATGAGACAATTGCTCAACTTGTGTTCAAGCACAGAGAAGCTGACAGTTTCATAAAATTCAATGCCAAGTAGTATTCAGAAATGATAAAAGAAGAGAGTGTAGCTCTCCTGACACTAAATTTTTGATCCCAAAATAGTTAGGAAGCACTGAGGCGTTAGCTAGCAATGACTAGAAATTCTGAGTGGAAAAAATCATATTCAAAAGAAAGAGTCAAAAAAAGAACTTGTAGATTATAATATTTAATGTCCAAATAATTATCCTTGAGACAATCAATACTTTGATCACCCAAAGTATTATACAGATTCAATGAAACATCCATTAAAACTCCAAAGACCTTCCTGATAGATATAGAATACATTCTACTAAAAGATGTGTAGATCATAGAATGCCCTGAATGGCCAAAGTAATACTAAAAATAAGATGGATGATTGTGTTTTATGACTTTAAACTGTAGTATAAATCTATAGTAATCAAAATTCTGCTATACTAAAATATGGAGTTTCATACAAATGGAATATAATTGAGAGATCTAAGGTAAACTGTAGCAAAGCTGTGAACACAACCAAAATGTACAAAGACAGATGAGTAGGTTAAGAAATTTTGGTATATGTTCAAATTGAGATGCCATGTAGCTATAAGAAGAAATGTAATATTGCAATATACTATAACTTGGATGAAGTGGAGAGTATCATGTTAAAGAGAAAAAAGTCAAGAGGATAAGGATAACTACCTGATAATATCACATTGTGGTATACAGAAAATCAATAGATTGTATTTAGAGTCGACAAATGCTTTTCCTTGTATTATAAAACTGTGATTAATAAATTGGATAGGAAGGGAATATGATGAATGAAGAGGTGGATTAGAGGTGACATAAGAAGAGTTTGTGGAAGGTTATTTGATGGTGGTGGGTATAGCGACTGAGAACATAAAAATAATAATTTTGGGACCAGAGCAATCACACAGTGAGTAGGGCATTTTACCTTGCAAGTGGCTGACCTGGGTTCAATCCCCAGCATACTCAAGCCTGGCAGTAGTAATTTATGAGCACAGAATCAGGAGTAACCCTTGAGCATCTCCAGGGAAGGTTCCCCCCAAAAACAACAAAACTCCATAAATGTTAACAGTATTACAAACATATCACTAATCCATAGAATTATTACCCTTTAATATAATATTAATTATTGTCCTTTAATATAATATAAATAAATACCATTTAAATATAGAAATCCCATATGATAACTCTTCTAATTCCTGGCATCTATCTCCAAATACTAGATCTAATTTGTAAGACTATATGCAAATACTCCATACTAGAATTAGTATAACAGTCAGAAGATGAAAACAGTTAAGAAAACTAACAATGAATAAAATTGGTGTGAATAAAAAGTCTGTTGTAAATGTAATACTATGCAAAAGTAAGAAAAGATAAAATAAGGGGCCCGGGAGATAGCATGGAGGTAAGGTGTTTGTCTTTCATGCAAAAGGTCATCGGTTCGAATCCTGGTGCCCCATATGGTCCCCTGTGCCTGCCAGGAGCAATTTCTGAGCATGGAGCCAGGAGTAACCCCTGAGCACTGCCGGGTGTGACCCAAAAACCAAATAAAGAAAAAAGAAAAGATAAAATAATGTGGCTGGAATAGGAAGGTAGTCATCACATTAGACAGAACCTGTCAGAGGAAATTGGACAAAAACCAGGTGATATCATTCATCTGTGTATGATAGAAAGGTGTCATCAGGGAATACGAAGTGTTAAAAAGTGACGAAAACTTGTCATCAAAATACAAAGCCATTTAATAATTAATGGGCATAGATCAGGGGAAGAAGATCAGATTATCAATGAGGTAGAGATAATAGTTAAGGGTTGTGGGTAGAGTCTAACATTTACTATCTATATGATAAACACTATTGTTAGCTAAATAGACATATAAATAATAAATATAAGTTAAACATTATTGAAGATTCGCATATTGTTAATTGCTTTATTTCCTTTTGTGTGTGTGTGTGTGTGTGTGTGTGTGTGTGTGTGTGTGTGTGTGTGTGTATGTATAGGTGTAGGTGTAGTTGTTGGGCCACACGCAGCCCTGCTCAGGACTTACTCCTGACTCTTCAGACAGGAATCACTCTTGACAGAGTTTGGAGGACCTTATATCCTTTTATATGCTGAGGTCTAAATCTGGTTCAGTCACATGCAAGGCAAACCTACCCATTGTTCTATTACTCAACTGCTGTTGTGAATTTTAACATTCTGCATAGGAAAAAAAATCTAAGTGCTCTATGATCTTTCCAAAAATGTTACATTCACAGTGAGAAAGAAGTTTTAATGAAAAAAAAAAAGTTGTATCACAAAGCACTCTTAAAGAGATATCAGTCTTGGCCTATATATAACTAAACTCTTACCTTTTTTGTATCAGCCTGTAAATAGCTACTCTTCTAATAAAGACTTACTCATAGCTTCCATCCAACTCATTTCTCATTGACCTTTCTCACTCAACAATTCACACATTGTTAACACGAACAACTTTGGTGGAGAGAGGTTGACACCAGTGGTAGGATTTGGTCTTGAAACACTGTATGTCTAAAAGTCAACTATAAATACATTTGTAAATCACAATGATTTCAATAACTGCTTTTCTTTTAAAAAGAGGGTAGCTTTAGGGGATGGAGTAATAGTACAGCAGGTAGTGCATTCACCTTGCATGTGACTGACCCAGTTCAATCCCAGGCATCTCATATGCCCCCTCCATTATCCTAGCCTGCAAGAAGTAATTCCTGGGTGCAGAGCCAGGAGGAATCATTTAGCACTGCCAGTTTTGGCCCCAAAATGAACAACAGCAACAACAAAAAAGAGAGGAGAGTTAGAACACAAAGGAAACAGGGTAAGACCTCAAAACAGTACTGCAGCTGATAAACCAAATTAATTCAACGTTTACATTTTGAATATTTAATTTAGAAATTAGCAAATATAGTTGCAAGAGAGGTCTATATTTAATAATTGTATAGTAGAAATATCTGAAGAGGTAGATACTGAGAGATGATTCTTTTTTGGAATTATTGCCCCAGTTGGGCCTTCCTCCCATTCCCAACTGTTTTGTTTTTATTTTATTTTATTTTTTTTAAGTTTTTGGGTCACATCAGCAAGGTTCATTCTTGTCTCTGTACTCAGGAAACAATACTCCTGGTAGTGCTTGAGGGATCTTATGAAGGCTGGATATGAACCTAGACCAGGTTTGATCAGCACCCCCCTCCACAACTGAGCTCTTAATGATTAATGTCAATTGTAGACAGTAAAGTTTTGGATAGTCAAAATCATTACATAAATTAAATTTTCTCTTTTTTATTCTCTGACAGGTCATAAAATAGATGTTAGATCATTCTAAATATAAAGATGCTTCTTAATTTAGAGGAGACTTGAAATTACTTAGTCCAGCAGTGTGAGCACACATCCTTCAGAAATGCTTGCTTGTCTTTTGAACCATGTATTTTTGATCCCACTACTGTGATTGGTAAGACATAGCAAAGTTATATATTCCTGCCTTTTTTAGGCAAAGTCTCAACAGGAGAACACATTATTAAATCTAGGTGATGTCTCTGAGGGCTAACACCTCTATCTCTCACTCGTGTTCAGATAGATAAAAGCCTTCACAATCCACAGGCAAGGAACAAAGATGTCAATGCCTTAGACACACATAATAAATACATTAATATTCAGGACCCTTATAACTAGCTTGTATCAAGAAACACAATGGAGTAGAAAATGAGGTAATTCCTGAAGAAAAGATCACTCTTTACCTTTAACTTAGTCTTTTAGTCTTTTTACTGTTTAGTTTAGTTTAGTCTTTTAACTGTTAGCAGTTGCAAGAGTAAAAGAACATGGACTCATTTACATATGGTCATGCTAGTTCTAATTCTTTGCAATATCTTAATTCACAAGAAATTCTGAAGGTTAAATGCATAATTCAAAGTATGAGTTTTATAATACCATTGTGTAATTAGACCTTAGAAGATAACAAAAATAATATTCATACAACCCAATATTAAAATTATTAAATATAATACAGTTCTTGGAAATGTTATAATTTGCTAGAAGAATTTCACCAGTTAATAGCTCTAAGACCATGGGCAATATATTTAATTTCTTTAACATCTTGGTGCCTTTGTCCTTCAAGTACAGACTAAATGAAGAAATAAAAAGCTTTTAGAACAGTGCTTTGAGGGGCCGGTGAGATAACACAGCAGACAGACCTGGGTTCGATTCTCAGCATCCTATACGATCCCCCGAGCTTGCCAGAAGTGATTTCTGAGCTCAGAGCCAAGAATAACCCCTTAGTACTTCTGGGTGTGACTCCCACAAAAAATAAAAAAAGAAAAAAGAAAAAAATTCCTTTGACTATATAATTAATATTAGCCAATGTTAATATTGTTATCTTTCTAAACAATATTTAGCATATCTACCTTTAACTTTATTTGTCCCTATCCCTGGGATGAATACTTTTATATCCCCTCATCATTCTCCTCCTTGCTTGTTAACATATTTTAAACTGATCAGAACAGATACTACACTTGATCTTAGCCAAAAGGCTGAGAAGCGATAACTTGTTAACATATTTTATAGTATTGACCTCATAAGTTTATTTATTCATCTTGGGTTTTTTTTTGCAACACTTTTGCTCTTATCCTTATGGTACTCATGAGACAATGTGCTTCCAAGAATTGAATTCAGGTCTCCTAAGCTGCCAAGAATTGAACTCAGGTCTCCCAAATGCAAGGCATGCCCTCAGCCCAATGAAATATCTCTCTGACCATCACACAATTGTATGTGTGAAATAAAATAGCTTTATTTAAAGAAATACAGTGGGGGAGAGACGTGTGTTCTAGAGAGAGCATAAGCTTCTGAAGAGAGTAAAATGATAAGTATAGAAGATGTCCCATACCATACGAGTTTGTGAAGGAACAGACAGCATAGCAAAAGATGGATCAGCAGAGGACAAGTTCTTATGGATTGAAGCCATTCAGGAACAACTTCAGGAACATTACGCAGTTTATTTTAGGCGAGACTTGCATAGTTATAATGTGCTTCAGCCAATCAGGCTAGAAGAAAATGAAAATGTGAATTCCGTGTTTGTTTAGAGGAAAGCAGGGTCTGAGCCCTGTGCTTAACTACAGAGGAGAATTATTATTATTAATAATATTATTAATAATTATTAACAATAATAATAATAAGTATTATTATTATTTTGAGAATTGAGAAACCTGAGACAAAAATCCCCCAAATAGTTTGAAAAGTGATTATAACTGTTGTCAGGTTTCTCTTTTTGTTTAAGTATGCTATTTTTGACTCCAATTTGGTGTTCTAAAGTACTGAATGATGAATTATCTAAGCCTTATGCACTACCACACATATGGCTTTGACCATAGTGGGCTTACTTTCTTGGCTATAATAATGGAATAATATCACAATGCTTGTGATATGTATTTGTTTTAAGTTTTAAATACATCCTCATCTTCATTTTTTCTGAGGTGTTTTTTTCTATGGAGTAGAATTGAGTTCCTGAGTTTACACTCATACTGTCAGCACTATGACTTCATGGGAAGTTGTTTAAATAATAAAAAAAGTAGTCCCTGAAAAAGGTAGTAGTCAGGGGCTAAGTAACAGCTTATAAGAAAGTATCAAGAGTTTAACATTCTAGTAGACTTATCCTTGAAATATTGGGTTTTAGATCAATGTAAAGAAGAGGAACATAGTGCCTATTGTATTGGCTCAACTTGGCTAAGAGTGACCAGTAATTCATGTGATTATACATGAGTTTAGGATTCAGTTATGTATTGTACAATAATATTATTTTGTGAAGTGTTTATCAGTAAACCAAAGAGGTACATTTGTCTTCTTATGAAATATCCAGAAAATGTCAAACTTATCCTGCATGTTTAAAAACTCTAGAGCGATATAAATTTAGTAGCTGAACTTGAAAGTAGCAGGAAACTCTAAGAAGAACTAACGGATCCTATTCTTACCTTATAAATGACATGTGGCAAGTTTGTGCCAGACAACTTATGTTTTCTCATTATTCAAAATATATCCCTATATACTTAAGAGCAATTATAATTATATTTATAAAGTTAATTGGCCAGGTGGCATCTGCTTTGATGAAGGCTCTCAAATAGCAAAAAATTAATACTTAATTAAAATTTGGAACATCATATGCCTGAAACTCTATTATGAACAACTTTGTGAAGCATGGTGCCTTAGTTTATAAAATTTAAAATCTGCATATGGAACTGGAGTGATAGCATAACGGTAAGATGTTTGCCTTTCATGCAGAAGGTCATTGGTTGGAATCCTGGCATCCTATACTGTCCCCTGAGTCTGCCAGGAATAATTTCTGAGCATGGAGACACGAGTAATCCCTGAGCACTGCCAGATGTGACTCAAAAACCAAAAAAATATGGATATATATTTTAAAGTCAACAAGTCTCTACTAAATATTACCTATAAAAGGAAAATAGTTAATATTTAGTTGGTAGTAATGTAAACCTGGTGTATCATATTGTTTAGCAAATAGTTAACATTTAGTGAAAGTCACAGCCTTGTGTCTTTGCTTCTACATCTTTAGATTTTTCTTTAGTTACTTTAGCTTAATCCACAAATATTCATTTAACAGTCATTCTAATATGTCTATTCTCTTGAATGAGGAAAAGCACATTCGAACCTTTGTGAGATCCTTTTATTAGAACAATTTGTATAAATCATGCTTCTCTTTTGGTTCCTTCTATATTATGTTCATAAATATCTCCAATGCTCATTATAAAAGTCAAGTAATTTTAATTTAATAACTTGGTTGAATATATGTTTACTGAATATGCTCTTTTAAAGGATCAGAGAATAAATGAATTATTTAAAAAACAATTTCAAACTATACTTATCACATTAATCATATATTTCTAATTTCCCATTTTCTTATTTCTTTCAGCTACTCTGTATTTATATAACTAAAATTACAAAGAAAGCAATAACAGCTATTGAAAACCAGGGGCCATTATTATCAGTAATCACAGTATCAATAAAGATATTAAAGAACCTGCCATCTTCACATTCTACTTCTACTGGTGGGAAGGTAACTCAAAAGCACTGGTCATTAGCCTGGTAGATAACTTATTTACTCAAAAAGGCAGAGAGACAGTATATCAAGAAGACCACTTGCCTTAGTATGGCTGACTGAGTTCAATACCCAGAGCCCCATATTTGGACATAGCACCAAACATACACACAGAAAAACACATACAATTTTTTCAATGCTATCAGTTCAATTAGATTATTGTGCCTTTCTATATGAATGCACTTTGTTTCTCTTCTCTTTTCCTTTAACACTGGATGCTCTCTTTACATCTCTTTTTGTTGGTCTTTATCCCTTTCCTCTCCCAGATAAAGATATTGAGATAGACATAAAAATGTAGTGTTTTAGAGCTGGAGAGATAGTACTGCAGTAGTTTTTTTTTGTTTTTTTGTTTTTTTGGTTTTTTTTGCCTTGCACGCAGCCAATACAGGACAGAAGATGGTTTGAAACCCAGCATTGCGTATGATCCCCTGTGCCTGCCAGGAGCAATTTCTGAGTGCTGAGCCAGGAGTAACTCCTGAATGGCACTGGGTGTGACCCAAAATTCCTCCAAAAAATGTAATGTTGTTTTTTGAAATGAAAGAGAAAAGGAACAGAAAACATTACTTATTATAATATTAAATTCATAAATGTTGGGACCAAACACAAAAGCTGGCTTCTGTGGAATTTGGGATAAATTATCTTTATTCTTCAGACCTATTCTCATCATTTCTAAGATGATGTCTTCACTATCATGTGAAATATAATGAACAAGTAAAACCAAAATAAATCACAGTCTGGCCACAAACTGCTAATAAGACATAAGGTACAGAGCATGGAAGAAGTGGGTACAAAGAGTCAACTGGATGCTTAGAGATACATACTGAAACATGGATCATGGGCATGGTGTGGTAGCATCTCTTTAAAGAGTAATCAGGACTCCTATTATTATTTGTACATCAATTTCACCTATTTTTTAAAGTAATGTGGTGATAATAAGAAAAAGGTATTTTTACCAATACAGATATGAGAGTTAAACTAGCTTAATGCACAAAATACCAGCACTACTTCCAACACAGAGTGCAGGTGTTTCATGAATGACAGTGATGAACATCTACTGAGAACACATTAGTGCTGATGACTCTTTCCCGAAGTCAGCTCATTTAATCTTCATGAACATTCCTCAGAAACGTACAATGTTGGTGATTTTTCTAAATTGCTTAGATTTTGCCAGACACAAAGTAATCTCTCAATGAATGCTATTTCTTATTAGCATGACTGTTATTGTCTTCATCTGGCATAAAAAGGTTAATGTTGAATATACTATTTGCTAGGGTAGCTCTATATAAGAGCACTTATTTACAAAATTATCATCACTATTATTTGAATCATTACATACTAAGTGACCTAAGGATTAGAGTAGTTGAGATATTTTACCCAAAGCATCTTAGTTATAAGGTAGTAAACTTGAGATTAGAACCCAGGCCTATAATGAAGTTAAACCCTGCTTCTCTGATGCAAGCACACTATTAGAACTTAGAATTCATCACTGCCTACAACTTATCAAATTTGTCACAGTATGCATAACCAGGGACTAAATCTTTAAAAATTCCTACAACTGTTACTCTATCCATTTGACAGTAACAACAGAACCCAAATAATGCTTAGGCTGCTAGTCACAGTCAGGACACAGTTGCCAGTTATAAGAAAAAAACTTCTTTTTTTGTTTGTTTGTTTATTTGTTTTTTTCACACCCAGTAGTGCTCAGGGCTTACTCCTGGCTTACGCTCAGAAATCGCTCCTGGGGGGCCCGGGAGATAGCATGTAGGTAAGGCGTTTGCCTTTCATGCAAAAGGTCATTGGTTCGAATCCCGGTGCCCCATATGGTCCCCTGTGCCTGCCAGGAGCGATTTCTGAGCATGGAGCCAGGAGTAACCCCTGAGCACTGCCGGGTGTGACCCAAACACCAAAAAAAAAAAAAGAAATCGCTCCTGGAAGACTCAGGGGACCATATGGAATGCTGGGTTCAAATCACAATCCTCTGCATGCAAAACTAACACCCTAACTCTGAGTTATCTCTCAGGTCCCAGAAAAATTTCTTATCTAGAGAACCAAAAGCAGGAACTTTTTATGCTTATTGTACATTGTGCTTTATGTTGATGACTGTTCAAATAGCAATTCTAAAGAGAAAAATCCTACTAATCTATTTGTAGCAACCAGAGAGCAGACTCTATAATCTTGGAAACTGTACTACCCAAACATGTCCCGTGATGGAGGAATTAATGGGAGTTCAGGAAGTGTTATGTCTCATAAGGATAGTTGTGTGTTTTCTTACATTATTTCTGAATGTATCTTTGTTTCGTTTTTTGTTGTTGTTGTTTTGTTTGGTTTTGGGGCCACACCCATTGATGCTCAGGGGTTACTCCTGGGTCTGCACTCAAAAATCGCTCCTGGCTTGGGGGAACATATGGGATTCCAGAGAAAAAAACCAGGTCAGTCTTGGGTCAGCCATGTGCAAGGCAAATGCCCTACAGACGTGTGATTACTCTGGCCCCAATTTGTGAATGTTTCCAATCAACAAAATAGATCATATTATGATATGTATGTACGATATATATATAAAAGTTTCTCCTGTTATACATGCCATTGTTTATCATACATTATTCCATTTTTCTAAATGAACAAGATAAGTATGACTAGATAAAGAGTCAATTGCTCACTTTATATTAAAACTTAACAGACTTGAATTATTGGGAACTAACAGTTGCTGGGTATATTGTACCCAACAATAATAACAAGCCTATTTCATATGAGGAAGCTATTCAAATAGTACTTGGTAAATTTTTCCCTCCCAAGGAACTCCAGATCTTGCAGCAGTAAGAATTGCCAGATAGTACACACAGCAGTGTTCATATTAGAGTTTGATTAATAGCTTTGCATGGATTTGCTGGGCAAATGTCTTAAGTCACTGAGCCATCTTCTAGAGTCCAGGTAGTTGACAAATTATTTTTATGTCCAATAGTCTTCAATATATAAATATACACAAAGGAGGGAAAGAGAGAATGTAAGATAGGAGTTGGAGGAGGGAGAATTAAAGTGAGTGAGAGAAAATTTCTACCTACTAGACACAAGACTGGTGATTTTGTTTACTTCTGCAGTGCTTTGGTCTAGTGATTCCTTCAGTCAAGACACACACTAACAAAATGAGGCAAGCCATAAACATTTTTGCTTATATAATAATAAATATTGCACAGTGCTATTTTTCTCTAAATTAAAAAAAATGTTCTATGGTTAGAGTAATGGCTGCAGGCATTATTATCCTCATCTGACAAAGAAAATGCAGTGGAGTGACATGAGACTGTTATCCTAAAAGCCTACCACTGTCACATTTTAGAATTTTAACAGATGCCATTTCTACTACTCTCTGGGGGGAACAAAGCATATCTGAGCACATGTTATAAGACCACTAAAATGTTTTAAAAGACGCTTTTAAATACAGCTGTTTCTTTCAAACATAAGCACTACTAGCTGAGGTTATTTAATATTTATTCTGATTTGCCACTGCTCAGTACTATTAAGGTTGTGAATGATGATTGAAATATACCGGATTGCAAATACATCAAGGACAGAGAACTTGTCTTGTTCATATTTATTTTCAAGAAGTGGTTATCAAGTGGTTATATGATGGTTTTAATAAAAATTATTTTGCTGAAATAAGACATTCCTTATTTTGTAATATGGGACAATGTAGATTACATAGCATGACCAACATAGTTTGTTATATAAAGTCAAATAAAAAATAGGATTTTACATATTTTTGACTGTCCATTCTTTAAATAATTTGACATATACATCCTCAATGTCTTCTTTGTAACTCCACTGAAGTAGAGATGAATGGGAGCTAGTGAATACCTACAGACAAGTCTCTGCCCTCAGAGAATCTGCAGACTTCTGTCAGTAAGATTATTGTTATGTGCACAGTAATTTGAGAATGAAAAAAATAGCACTGAAGATGTGTGTGAGAAAGAATTAATGAACTGATGAGAGAAGGATATGACAACTTCAGACAAAATGAAAATGGTCAGATAGAGTCTCCGGAAAAAAAAATGTGCATTTGAGCTGAAAATTAAATAAAAGAGAAAATCAATGAAAGTATGATATTGAGTACTTTAATCATAGAAGACAGCAAAAGCAAAGACTAAAATTGGGTAGGTTCATTGTAACAATTAAGGTAGGAAAAGATTTTTAAAAAACTACAAAAACCATATCCCTAGAACATCTAGGACTACACGGCTATATTCAAAATTTATTTGACTCCCACTGGAAGCCATGAGAATCTCATAACAAAAAAGCAATAGGGTCTGATTTATTTATTTGTTTTAACACGAAATATTCTGAAAAGAGTACTCAAATAAAAAAAACTGTAGGAGGGTCAAATTTCTGTTCTTATTAAGAATAATTTACAACTCTATTTCTAAAAGTAGAAAGGAAAGGAGTTCAGATGAACATGTTTGCAAATTGAAATGCCTTTACTTTAGTGAAAACTTTTCTATCAAGGTGTCCAGTTGCTGAGAATTTCTGACTCTGACTACAGAGTCAGTATACGGAGAAAATTGTACCTCTTTGGGGAGCCCAGGCATCCCCTACCTTGCATGGCACTCACATGGCATAGACTATTCATCATGTAAATTCTTGATATTTGAGGTTGTTTTTTTAAAACAGGAACATGAAGTGGTTGTGTACAAAAGAACTAAGGTCTGAAAAAAACTCTCTGATACTAGAAACAGCACAGAAAAAACTAGATTACACTTTAGGGAACACTTCAAGAAAAAGAATTTTTGACAAAAACACAAAAGAGAACCAGTAAAAGTTTCAAGATCCTTCTCTTAATGATGCCTTAGTAATTAATTTTTTCTACATAGAAAGCCCCATGTGGGGCTAGTTTGGGCACATACTTCTTTTTTTTTCACCATTTGAACTTTTTAAAATTTATATATATATTTTTTAATTAAACACCTTGATTACATACATGATTGCGTTTAGGTTTCAGTCATGTAAAGAACATCACCCATCACCAGTGCAACATTCCCATCACCAATGTCCCAAATCTCCCTTCTCCCCACCTAAACCTCGCCTGTACTCTAGAAAGGCTTTCTATTTCCCTCATACATTCTCATTATTAGGATAGTTCATATTGTTGTTATTTCTCTAACTAAACTCATCCCTGTTTGTGGTGAACTTCATGTTGTGAGCTGTAACTTCCAGCACTTCTCTCTTTTGTGTCTGAAAATTATTATTGCAAGAATGTCTTTCATTTTTCTTAAAACCCATAGGTGAGTGAGACCATGGGCACATACTTCTAAGACCAACTTTTTCTTTTTTTTTATTTTTTTCTTTTTTTTTTTTAAGACCAACTTTTTCAAAGATTCACCTTTGGGAAAGGTTGGCCACATTTTTACCAGGGATGGTTATTCCCAGCTCTTTTTCTCTGGAGAAGTCTGTTTTCATTAGAATGCCACCTTCTCTCTGTTTCCCACCCAATTCCCTCCAAATAACCCCTAAAGCAAATTATTTTTTTCATAATTTTTTTTCTTCCTGAAATTCTTCATTTTGAGGGAATTTATTGAGCCCTGAAATTCTGAACAGAATAAAAGATTGACTAAATTTCTGGCAAAAAGCAATACCTGCCTCCAATCTGAGTTCCATGGTTCCTTGAGAAATTGGGTGACAGAGTCATTTTCCACACAGTGCAAACAAGTGAAACTCGGGTACAGTTCGACATCTTCTTAGTAGAGCTAAAGAGAAGCAAGGTCTTTGCAATTCAAGTGCTTATTGCAGATTCTCATCGTCCGAATTTACCCAGGTACTTTCCTCGTGACTGAGGTAGATATTGAAGGAAGTGGTAGATATCCTTCTTGAGGCTGCAATCTTTCTCATTTCCACTTTACTGATCTAACTCTTATCCATTTTATTTTCTGCTTTTTAATACTTTTGGGCCACACCTGGTGTTTCTTAGGTATTACTTTTGAATCTATGCTCAGAAATAATTGCTAATGGGCTACTGGGATAATATGGGGTGCTTGGAATAGAACCCAGATCAGCAAGCAAGTATCTTACTCACTATACTATTGCTCTATTGCTGCAATTGTATTTTCTCACTTATTGGACACTATCGACCAAAGATCTCATGGGAGAGACAGAAGAATAAAGCTCTTTTGTGTTCACTGTCTAGTCAGAGAAAAAATATATTGGGCAGTTATAACAAGTAAAATATAGAAACAGAATGGAGGAGTTCTAGAGTTAGAAAGAAATCTATATCAAAGCATTTTATTTTGAGAAGACATCAAAGAATGCTTCATGAGGACCTTATGAAAAATGAGCTAAATTTAGGAAAAAGAACAGAATTTCATATGTGAATAGTGATGATCAAAGAAAAGGAGGGATATCTTTGATGTATTCTATTACAGCCAGAGTGATATCATGTGCAAAGGAACAAAAGACTGAAACACAGATGCCATATGCATATGGTTAAACGTAAGTCTATTAGGTGATTTCTAAGGTCACATATATGCTATAAATGAAGTGTCCCATTTTATGAGTTTAAGTGAAACATTTGAAATAATATTATTTACTCCTCCAATTTAATGCCATACATTAATATTATGAGATAGCTATTTTCTTTTCTCAACAAATACATTTTCTATTTATATAGCATCTGTTTACACTGAGTTATACACATCAATGTCTCTGGTCTAAGTCAAGACATAAGTAAACACAAATTTCTCACTAACATTGCAATACTTAACAATAAATGAAAGTCGGGGGAGGATGATAGAGATGCACAAGTATTTCAGATAATTCTAACACTTAATAAGCATTTTATTTAACATAAATTAAGTCAAGGAATTCTCAGCATCTTCATGTTGAGCTGAATAGGAACTTCTCTGGTTCCATTTCTATATCTTTAGATGAGACAACTGAGGTATATATCAGGAAAGATTGTGCCCCCAAATAATCCATTTCAAATATGGCTCCAGATTGCATACTTTTAACAACACTACCTTCCTCTCAATTGCTTTTTATGTCTTTGTAAAGGGCAAGTTAAACACTACACTTTTTGTTCCCTAATTCTTAATTGTTTAAGGCATCCTCAAGAGAGAAGTTGTAGTAAAAAAAAAACTTACTAGACACCAGAAGCATCATTTGAAATAAAGGAGCTGATAGATAGTAAAGATGGTAAGTCACCTTGCTTGTGCCAAAACTAGGCTCATCAAGGAACTCCGTATAGTCCACTGGCTCCATCACAGATAATCCTAATCACAGAGCCAATAGAACATGCTGAGCACAGTCAGGTGAGTTCCCAAACCACCAAGCACATACTCCCTAATTTCAGACACAGTAAAAACCACTTCCTAGTTCAGCAGTCTAAAAATTGTGAACACATGGTAAGATAGCTCACCCTCTCCAACTACCAGCATTGAGAATTCAGCTGAGTCTACAGTTCATTGTCCAAATATGTACTGAAATAATTTTATAATTGAAAAGTTGTTTAGATTTCATGAAACTTATAGACTTAAACAGTTTATTTGTGCTTTTTAGCATTTAGCAGTATCATACAAAAATCAGGGATTAAAGTGAGTGTGTAGAGAGGATAGTGATATTAAGAACAAAAATAATGTAATATAACAGTATACCTATTGGTGTATTTAAATAAAAGTTTATATAATATTTAAATACATGGTATTTCAGTGATTCCTAAAGCTATTGTTTAAACCCTAATACTACTTTAAAATAATACAATACTACCAATACAATTTTATTCATAAATAAATTTTTAATAAATTGTGAAGACTCGTGAAAATAGCTGGGATTTAAACTAACTTTTCTAGTTATAGTAATACTTTGTCTCATAGCTGCTTCTCAAACTGTTAAAAATTTTAGCAAACCATCATGATTTTCCTTAGAAAGAGTTAAATGCCAGACCTAGGCTTTGTTCTTCTAATTGCCCCAATCTCAGTATAAAAATATTACAATTTCACTCTGCATAATACCTGACCTAATACTGAGTTGTTGAGAGAAATGTAAAAACTGATGACTACCACTGGGGAGTGATCTTACTGAACCCTAGCATCTGAACAGAATAATAAAGCAGACTGCCCATTTTGCAAAGGTCCAAATGGATGGAGGGCATTTCTGAAAGCTGCTTACCAATACAGGATTCCCCGGTCAGTGAATAGGTCCCATCGTCATGGAAACCGCTTCTGCACTCACAGTGGTACCACCCTGGCAGGTTAACGCAGCGGGAATGGTTGTGGCACTCAATGATTCCCTCTGTACATTCATCAATATCTGCCTCAGAGAAAAACACAAGCCCACCAGGACATTAATTTCTTTTGACACTAACCTTTCAGTAAATACCCAAGACATGTTTGTGTCAACAAATCAATAAAAACTGGCTAGTCATCTAAAATAACTAGCTCCTAGTTTTTTCCCTGATTCAAAGCTTTACTTGAGAAAACCAGAAATCTGGTATGAAATATATTGAACAATGAATGTGAGTGGATGGTCATGAAGATATCCCTAAAAGATATCCCCAGTATTTACTGGGGAAACTTCTACATCATTAAAATATAAATTGAAGATGCTGCCAGTATTTTGGTATTTATTAGGTGCATACAACTTCTCTATGTTTCCCAACATAGATATTTTCAAACAATACCCGAAAGTTTTTGGAATATTTACTGACAAGTAAGTAATTTGGAAGCTGTGGGTATAACTATGTTATTATATTTTTAACACTACAGTTTCAAAGATTCATTCTATAAGCCCTGCAAAATTTGAGAGATGATTTGCTATTGCTTTAATTTATTTGATAGGGAATATTTTTCTTGCCATATCTTTAATCGTTTGTGAAACTTGTATTTTGGGAAGAACAGGGTGAGAATAACCACTCTAAGTGGTAGAGTTAATTAAAGACTTAACTTATGAATAGATAATCAGAGATTCCTGTTCTTAAGAGATTCCGGATGAAAGGAAGTCTTCTGAGCTTTGATTGTTCTAGACTCTGGTTTGTTAGAATCAATAAACATCTTTTTACATTTTTTTAATTTAAGCAACATGGTTACAGTGATATTCATGACTGAGTTTTTGTCATACAATGTATACCACCCATAAACAGTGCATATTAACCTGCATCAGTGTCTCCAGGTTCCTTCTCATCCTCCCCTCTGCCTACCTATAAACAAATATTTTACTTCTTGTCTCACTCTCTCTCCTTCCCATCACTTCTTGCCTCGGAGGCAGATATTTTTCTTCCCTTTTACACACACTGTCTTTTCATAATCTTTGTTTTTGATACTGTGATTTGCACTGTTATTAATGAAGGAATACTGTGTGTATCATTCCTATTCAGTACACAGCTCATGTTCTGAGTGATCAGTTCCAACTATCATTGTCATAATGGACCCTTTTCTACCCATCTACACTGGTCCACTACTTATGGCATGCTTCCTACTGTGAACTGGTCCTCCTGGCTCTTGTCTGGATATTATTGCCATGTTATCTCTTAGTTTTCCTATATCCTACAAATGAGTGAGATTATTCCATATCTATTTCTCACTCTCTGACTCATTTCACTCAGTATAATATTATGCCTAGTCAACAAGCATCTTGATCATACATAGACTCTTGAGTTCAAAGGGTTGGCTCTGAGCAAAAAGAGGTCAATACAATTGCAGAAAGCAAGTGATATCAATTGCATGTCAGGGTTAATTTGTTCTTAGAGGACCTCTCCACATAATTATTTCTTTGAAGACCACAATTCTTAGCTGGAAATTCCTTAGTTATTATGGAAATATTTGAACTATAGCACCTTTATAGAATTAGACATCTAATTAATACTGAGATATACATCTAATGAATAAAACACACTCGGGTTTTTTCAACACAAACAGAAAGATTTAGCTCAGGTGCAACCATAACCTATTATTTTGACTGTCTATACATGACAATCTATCATCTATATATACATGACACCACCGCTTTGAAGTCAAAAGAGGAGAGGAAAAATGTAGCTCATTATATTAGTAAATGTGTTTGCAAGATTCATTTTTATCTAAACATCATTTTTGGTTTGCATTGTTTGGGGGCCACACCAAGTAGCACTCAGGGATTACACTTGGCTCTGTGCTCATAAATGACTACTGGCAGGTTTGGGGGAAACCATATAGGATGCAAGGGATCAAACCACGGTTGGCTGCATTCTAGGCAAATACCCTACTTGCTGTGCTATCACTCCAGTCCCCCATTATTTTATTTTATTTTTTTTTGGTTTTTGGGTCACACCCGGCAGCGCTCAGGGGTTACTCCTGGCTCCACGCTCAGAAATTGCTCCTGGCAGGCACGGGGGACCATATGGGGTACCGGGACTCGAACCGATGACCTTCTGCATGAAAGGCAAACGCCCTACCTCCATGCTATCTCCCGGCCCCCCCCCATTATTTTTTTTAGGTTTTGTTTTTGTTTTGGAACCACACCCAGTGGTGTTCAGGCAATACTCCTAGCTCTGCACTCAAAAACCACACCTGGTAGGTTCCGAGGATAATATGGAATACTGGGTATTGAATCCCTTTTGCTATTACTTTATATGCCGAAAAACTATATTTTTCTATTTGTCATCTTCTATCATTTTCCTCCATGTTTTAAAACATTCATAATCATCTAGTACTGAGATGTAGTATTGTCTGGGACCAAAAACTCAAATTGGGTCAAGTAGTATGTGCCTTCATACAACTTTTCAGTAAATATATTGAGGTGGCGCTGGAGATAAGGTGCCTGCGCTAACCTAGGACGGACCACGTTTCGACCCCCTGGCTCCCCATATGGTCCCCGGTGCCTGCCAGGAGCGACTTCTGAGCGAATAGCCAGGAGTAACACCTGAGCGTCACTGGGTGTGACCCAAAAACCAAAAAAAAAAAAATGTTACTTACATGTAGTTCAGTGGAAAATAGCTTTATAAATATTTAAAAATTGAAATAGTACAGGAAGCTTTATTTCATTTCGAGGGTCTGCCCAGATTATGTGATGAGTTCAGTATGTTTGAGTATTTCTCATTAAGACATATAATCACAACTAGGATACTGTTTTTAAAATACCTTCTCTATTTTAGTATAAAAAATAATTCCTAGTAATGAATTGGTAGCAAATTTTAATTAATTTAATTAATTAATTTCCAGATTTCCCACAAAGAATGCTGTGATTTTCACACACTTTTCTCTTTTAAACCACTAAAAATACTTGATTAACAAATACATTGTCCTAATGATTACAGAGAAGCAAAAATATAAAAGCAAATGCTTCTAAAAAACAGTATAAGCATATGTCTTAACCACTTCCACTCTACCTCTAGCAACAGTTTGAAGAATAAACTAGATGAATATCTTATTAACATATTACTAAGATTATTATCTTACTAGAACTAATTCTTCAAAGCACAATTAAAAAGGCCATTTCCTGGAATGATCTGGAATGAAAAATAATATGCAAAAACACACTCACATATATAAATCTTCACAGATATTCTTATGATGTGAGTGACCAGTGAAAGCTTTAAATCTAGCAGGATATATATTAGCTAAGTCGTTTATGGGGACACTTAAGCAAATGGAAAGCTATTATCATAATATATAATAGTTAAGAAAAGTAATGAACATACTCCTTGTCTGAAGAGCTGGGTTTCCCAAAATATTTTCCAGACACTTGCTCTGGATATCTAGTGTTCCACACTACAGTGACCCTAATAATAAAACTATGCTATTCTACTCTACAAAGTTGACAGTTGATACTAGACTTTTCAGATGCACTTGATAGATGCTTGTGTGTTCATAGTGTTCCTAAAACTGGAATTTTCTTCAGTATAATAATAGTAATAATAACAAGAAAAGCAACCACCACAGGTACACATACCGGAAACACTGAGGGCATTTTTGAGTGACACTTTGGGAACTTTAAAAATTTCAAATAGGACATTGTTGCCTTTGTCCTGAGATGTTTGTTTATGCTGATCAGTACTCCCTACAGGCAAGCAAAAAAAAAGAGAGATGCTCTGAGAATGGGGTCTCTGTGAGTTCACTATAAAATCTGATTATCTCAATGAATTCTGCTATATAGCAGTCTGTTTATCTATGAAACACTGATATACCAGTCATCCCAAAGAAAACAGGCAGACAAATATATTTTCTTTTTTGATTTCATGTAATAAGATTTTGGCTAAATCCAGATTTAATCTATTGCAGACCTAAATATGTAGCAGAGGAAATAAGGTATTCAAGGGATTCCTGAATATAGAACCCATCGTAGGCATTCCTGTATCTCTAGTCCAGAGAACATGCTACATAATTATCCACATTATAAAATAAATCCACAGCTAACAGAAAGTAAAATTAGGTGGAGAATAATCTTAAACTTGGCTTCATCAATCAATTTTCTACCATAACAATCATATAAATAGATATATTATATCTATCTTCCAAGAAAGTAACATTTATACATTTATTAAATAAATATAAACAAATATTTGTTGGGCTTAATTTGTATCAAGGATAACTTTTGAGTTGTATATACAAAAGAAAGAAAACACAATTCCTGAAATACAGAGTTAGAGAAAAGAGGTATACTCATTTTGAGACCTCAAAATTATCACCTATTCTAACTCATCCATTCAGGTCCCCCCTCAGCTAATGGTTCGTTTACACACATATCTATTTAAGTAAAATTTCTTTGATACTTCCCCCTTGAGTGATTAATCAAATGAAAATTCTTCAAGAATAAAGACAATAACTTTGGAATAATTTTTTGTGTTAACACTAAACAAAAATAAAGTACAATAAAAGTTTGTGGGAATGAATGAATAAAAAACTTAATAGCAGTTTATTTAAAAGAAAAATAAAATATTGTAATACTCTATTACTGCTACAAAATATCTTACTTCTGACAAATCATAAAGATAAAATATCAACTCATAAAATAAAATAAGATGATTTTAGCTTGTTTTTACCTTTAAAAGATAGACAGCAGTTTGTGTTTACTTCTTCATTTATTTATTTTTGTTTACTTTTTGTCAATACCCAGATGTGCTCAAGGTTAGTCCTGTCTCTGTGGCTCAGGGTCACTCATGACAGGGTTCAGAGTCCAAAGGGGGTGCCAGGGACCAAACCTTGGTCAGCTGCTTGCAAATTAAGCACCTTGCTCACTGTACTATCTCTCTGGTACCAAAAATGCGTTATGTTTAATGCTTTGTTTCTAAGACTAATATAGAGAACTTTTCCAGGTAGAAAATAAGCAAGCAAAAAATACATGATGGTATGATAGTCTTTACTAAAGAATCTTGCCTTTGCCTTGGATTTTGAATTCACAGGAGAAACATGTCCCTTCCCATTCTTTAATATTAGATGTGTATAAACAACATAATGATTTCTATTTGGAATTTATAGAACTTTGCTACTAAATAATATGCAAAGGATCATTGAATTCTTGAAAAATTTGAGTTCGATAGTCTCCTGAGTGAGATTAAGTCACCTTTATCTGATATCTTCCATCTTGGATTTGTTATTTGGGAATAAACAAAACACTACTGTTTTCCTTAAAGCTTATTTCCAGATTCTGTGTGTTACACCTTCTTTGGTTCAAGTTTCAGTGAAGCAGTGTTTTGAGTTACAATTGGATTACATTTGTTGCTAAAGCTTTGAAGAGTCAGGAGGTTGAGTCATGAGAAAATCTTCTGATTCTTTCATTGATTCAATGAAGGCTTATTGGGCACAAATATATGGAGCATTATATTAAAACCTTTGATGCAGAGATGAAAAGATTAGCCTCCTGCACTTCAGAATGTAAAAGGACACCCAGTGGTAAAGAACGTGAGCTTGGAAGATACAAATGTCTTCGAACTCATGCTCATCAACATTCTATTACATCTCTTCTTATCTGTAAATTTAAAAATATAATTTCAAACTTCATAGGATTATTGAACAAAAAATCCCTATAACAAAAATGCATGTATTATGCTTCTTATTGTGTAATAAAATAACTTTGAGTGGTATATGACTGATAAAAATAGTGTAATAAAATCATGTTATTGTTACTTTTAAATTAGTTATTAGGTAGGAGTGAGAGATGATTTTAAGACTGGAAATAAAATAAAATATATAGTCTATATAGTATGGATTCCATTTTATTCCTTCTGTTTCTTTCGTTTCTGCTGCAATTGTGATTATTGTGACTTGACTCTGGTGCTTACCAAGGTGGGACACAACTTGAATTGTGCCTGCAAACGTGCTGCTGGAGATTATATTCTTTTAAGTTATAGTGCCTGTGGGCACATCAAGGTTGCTTTGCTCACTAGAGATTGCTCTCTGAACAGAAAACAGTGCTCATTCATTATTCATTGTGATATTTTTAGGGAGTCTCATACTTCAGTTGCAATATATTCACATATATGTTTGTGGTGCACCACAAATGAGACATGTTGGTGTGGCCTGTGGAGTCCCAGAAAGCAGAGTCGCAGCAACTGAACTTACCATATGTGAGGCAGGGAAGGGTGTAAAACTCAAGATTTCACATCCTTTAGGAAGGTATTTTTGTATTGTAAAATTATTGTTGGGTACCAAAATAAAAATGATTCCTCCAAAAGTTCAACACAAACGTAAGAAAGTGGAATCAGTTTCATTAAGTGAGCATATTACAACCTGATTATTATGTTTATCAATGATAGGATTTTATTAAGGCCATCACATATCGGAATGTTTGAGGAAAACCAAAATGAACCTCAAAATTGAGAGTCTTAAATGGAAATAGAATAGTTTTACCTCTTATTCTTCTTGGGCTCAGGATTAACGTGAAGATAGCTCCTTTTCAAAACAATGAGGCTATGTAACTTGGATTGAGTACTAAAGCTAATATAATCCCAATAAAGTTCACATAAAAAAACTACTTTTTTTTGGTTTTTGGGTCACACCCAGCAGCGCTCAGGGGTTACTCCTGGTCCATCCTCAGAAATTGCTCCTGGCAGGCACGGAGGACCATATGGGGCACCGGGATTCGAACCAATGACCTTTTGCATGAAAGGCAAACGCCTTACCTCCATGCTATCTCCCGGGCCCACATAAAAATTTTTATATGAACCTCCATGCCTTCTTTTTTATGTCACATAAGAAATATACACAGAAAGCCCAGGTGCATGGCAAGAAGTGGTAGAAATTTTGTCTGCAGTTTTCATGCAATATCATGAATATCATGCATTTTCTTGCATGTGGTTGATACAAGTTTGATCCCTGGCATCCTATGTGGTCCCACAAGTACTACAAGGAGTAATTCCTGGGTGCAGTGCCAACCCCTGAATATCACTGGATGTGGCATTTCACCCCCCCCCCCAAGTCACAAAGGTTTTTCTTCCACAGGTTCATTTTATGGGAAAAAATTAGTTTATCTGTTATTGTTTGTTAAAGACTTTATTACTAATCCATATTCTCTTAGGGGTTTTGATAGGTTCTCTTTCACATAAAGAAAAAAGACTGCGTTTAACCCAGATCTTTATATATACTCATATATATATATTTATCCAAACATATACATATGTACACACATATACATCAAATGCACATATGACTAAAATCAAACCCCAAGAGAAACAAAAACCAAAAAAAGAAAAGAAAAGAAAAGGGCAAAACCCTAATACAAAATAAAAAACATTATAATGAAAAAATATCACTATTAGTCATTGGTTATTTGAGCAAATGGTGTAGTGAGAGAAGTTTTGAGGTAAAAATTAACTTTATAAAAATCTGATTATAATTACTTTTGTTTGTTTTTGTTTGGGGGCCACTCCCATTGATGCTCAGGGTTTACACCTGGTTATGCACTCAGAAATTGCTCCTGGCTTGTGGGGCTATACGGGACACTGGGTCCTAATGGATCTATGCGGTCCATCCTAGGCTAGCGCTTGCAAGGCAGACATCTTACTTCTAGTGCCACCACTCTGGCCCTGAATTCTGTGTATTTTTGAATCCTGATCTGAACTTTATTATTTAATAATTTAGTTAAATTTTGCATATGATATAATATAATGGTTTGAAACATTAATTTAAATGTGCTTTTAGTTTTATGAGAACAAAATATTGAAGAGATCTTTATTTTTCCACTGATATGATATTGGCTCCTTTATTTTATTTTATTTTATTTTTTTGGTTTTTGGACCACACCCACTGACGCTCAGGGGTTTCTCCTGACTATTCGCTCAGAAGTCGCTCCTGGCAGGTACAGGGGACCATATGGGGAACCTGGGGATCGAACTGTGGTCCATCCTAGGTTAGTGCAGGCACCTTTCCTCCAACGCCACCGCCCGGCCCCTGGCTCCTTTCTTTGTAACAGAGAAACAACAAGCTATATAAGGGAAACATAAGTAATAAAATTTCCATAGGTAGTAAATGACTATTTGTAGACTCCTTTCAGTGTTAAGGACAAAATTAAAAATAAATATAATAAACTATGGAAATGAAAAGAGCTTTTGAATGGAAAAAACTTTCATCAAACAAATGATAAAACTACTGAAATAAAATTCACAAATAATATATCCACAAAGGATGAATACATAAAATGGATAAATATTAAAGAAATGAATCTATATTTTTCCAAGAATAAATAATTTACTATATAATATTTCAAAGAAAAATCACATGTGGTATTACTTTATATTAGTCAGACTATCTATCAAAACAATAAAATATCATATTTGATACAGAAGTTGTGAAGTAAAATGACTTCATTCATGTGTGGCAGAATTGTACACTTGTGCAGCAATATGTATAGAAAAAGATCCAAATCTTTAAGAATAGAAATCAATTAGATTCAGAAATTCTACTGCGGTCTTTTTTTTTGGGAGATGTGAAACCACTATTTCAAGAATATATGCCTCAATGTGTTCATGATAATATTATTTAAATATTCAAGATTAGGGGATCCAGAAAATTCCTACTAATGAAATAATGATAAAATATATGACTTTTATATATTATGAGGCACTACTTTGAAATAAAAAGCGCCGATCGACCTTGGGGTTGGACAATTAGTATGCCTGAACCTATAGTCATTTTTAGTCTTAGGCATAATGACAGTACGCCTCATGAGTAGAAACACTCCGATTTTTGTTTTTTTGTTTTTAGGCCAAGAGTGTTTCCTTTCTAATTTTCCCAACATTTGCTGTACCTATGCAAAAAAAAATCTTAATTTTTATATATTTATTTATATCTCCTAAATAGGGGCTTCCTCCTTTTTCATAGAACCTTGGAACATGAAATATTTTGTTTTATCTCATGTTTCTACATCTTTCTACAAACTGAGAAAAATAAAAAGAAAAGTGAATGGGGCCCAGGGGCCAAGAGATCTCATTTGCACTGGGTAAAAAAAAATGTCACAACTAAATACCCAAGCCAAAATCAACAAAAATATCTATTTATTTATTCTATTCTAGAATAATAAAATCAAGTGACTCAAAATATCATAATCTAAACATGAAAATGGACCTGTTAGACTGGTAAACCAGGGAGTAAAGGGTATAGGTATGGCATGTGTGCTGAGAACTTTAGTAAAGGGAATTCAGTACTGGTGGTGGGAATGGCCCTAATTCACTGTCACTGTCTGCCTCAAATATAGCTCTGAAGGACTTGTAATTCACAATGGTATCAATAAAAAAAATTTAAAGTGATGAAATCCACCCATTTCCAGTATGGGTAGACCTTGAGGATATTTTGTAAAGTGGAATAAGTCTGGATGATTAGACTGAGAGTAGAAGTCACCCTGGATGAGAATTGGGTACTGAAATGTGATTAGTGGTATGCATGCTACCCTATCAGTAACACAATTGTAAACTACAGTGTCTTAAAAGTAAAATAAACAGTACTTCCTATAGAGGCAGGCTGGGGGCAGAAGAGAAAATGAAGCCTTGGTGGTAGAAAGTTGACATTGAAGAAATTTATGTTGGAACACTGCATGCCTGAAACTCAATAATGATTAAGTTTGTAACATGGTTCATAGTGATTCAATAAATTTAAGAAAAAGAAATGTCTGCAAAAAATAAAAAATGTCATGTTTTTATTCATATGTGGAAGATATGTGAAGAAATAATGAAACGAAACACAAATCAACATTTATACTATAAAACCAAAGTGGTGGTTTCATGCCTGAAACTCAATAATGATTAAGTTTGTAACATGGTTCATAGTGATTCAATAAATTTAAGAAAAAGAAATGTCTGCAAAAAAATAAAAAATGTCATGTTTTTATTCATATGTGGAAGATATGTGAAGAAATAATGAAACGAAACACAAATCAACATTTATACTATATAACCAAAGTGGTGGTACCAGAAAAGATGCGAGAATATAATGTAAACAAATTCTGTACAAGAAGTTAATTTCACAGGAATAATAAAAATTATATATTAATATATTATAATTAAATTCAGTTACAATGTAATATATTTGTCATCAAATAACAGACTTATATACTTGAAATCTATATGATACTATAAAGTAATCTTTTTGTCTATTTGTTTGTTTTTGTTTTGGGGTCACAACTGGCAGAGCTTAGTGGTTATTCCTGGCTCTGCGCTCAGAAGTTGCTCGTGGCAGGCTCGTGGAATCATATGGGATGCCGAGATTTGAGCCACTGTCCTTCTGCATGCAAGGCTAATGTCCTAACTCCATGCTATATATAAAATATATATTTATATGTAAATATATGTACCCATAAAATAATTTTACTTAAAAGAATTCTCAATGTAAAAAGGAGACACGACACATGTGTATAGTCATGTACTCTTGAGTGCATATTCTGGTTATGATTCTTCCTACCTCTGTGACATTGAGTCATTAGTACATGCCTTATTTTTATAATGTTCATCTAGTCTCTGAGCTGTTCTGAGAGGAGATTCCTACAGGAATTCTCTCAGAGATTTTTATCACTAAACTTTAGGCATGATAGTTCCTTGCTCAGGAAAGAACTGTGCTAGTACAATGATGCTGATGGAAACAAAGGAAGAAAAAGAGCATTGCCAAATTCAGGACGCCACATATACTAGGCAATTTGGCCTACTGAGGCATTGAGTTATCTACCTGGCCCCAATTCTCCTCTCCTGAGCTTCCAGTTTTCTTGTACTCTAAAAGAAGTTATTACCTAGCCAATAAAGTTATTTTAGAGATTATATAAAATCAATGTAAAGCAACTTTATCAATGCAAAGCAGAAGTTCATTAGATCTGCAATAATTAATGTTCTCTAGTTTCAGATTCCACTGGGATACTCAGGAGATCTGAGTTCATGTCAATATAGTTCAAATCTCAAATTCTTAAAAAAAATGAATGGACTGTACTTTAAACCACTTCTGTCCTTGGGTACCATATAAAGGACTTGGATTTGGGATATAAAAATATCAGCTGAAGGATTACTAAAGGTTTAAGTGACCTCTTTTTATCTTAATTCCTTCACTAGCAAAATAACAAAAAAAAACACACATTTTTTTTGCCTGTCTCATAAACAAAGCACAATAAGGTATGAACAAGCTCAGGAAAGTCAATTAATTGCCACACAAATTATATGGTGACATTATTATTACTGTTTCTTCTTTTTAAGTCCTGATTAGTAACTAGCTTTGGTCCATTAAACTGAAAGGTGCCTATTACTTATAGTGTCAATGACATTGATGATATGGCATATGCTGGCTCCTTGCAAATTTCTTTCTTTACATTCTTGGCATAGGAACTTAGTTTATCACCCAAAGTAAAGAAGGGCAAGTAAAAAATATGAAAACAATGGTTTGCAAGATACTAAAAACCAAGCTATTAAAGAGAATAAGAGACACAAAATAGATGCAGTCCTATTATTTCCCTATTTAGTTGCCTTGAAAAGAGTCCCTGCTCTGAGATCTTAGAGTTTACAGGGCTGAAAATGGAGAGGAGAGAGCAACACACACAATTCTGAGGTCCTGCAGGGAGTCACATTAAATTGCTTGGAACAGAACTGGTAAGAAAATGAGTTTGACAAAACTACTCATAGCTGGAGGAAAACAACCAGGAAGAATTAGAAAGTAATAGTTCTTGGCGCTGACAAAGAGAAAGTAGAAATGCGTATTTTCCCATATGAGGTAAAAAATATCACATAATACTAGAAGTATAGAATGTATTTTTCCAAAACAGAGGTGATCATACTCACCTTATAGTAAGCATTACTTGAGTGCAAAATTAGAATCTCAAAAATATTACATATATACATATAAAGCTTATAGATATATAAATTATTATATACATATATAAAATTGGAGATAATCAGGGTTAAATTTGCATTGATTGGAATCCAATCAAAGATTATTAAGACAAATGGAAACAGGACAACCTAACTCAAAATAAAGAGAAAAAATAATGCTAACATAATTTTATGTACAAACTAGGACTGAATAATTTTTTACTTATAGCTACTGAATATATACATATTAAACATATCCAAAGTATGATGATATCAATAAAATGACAAATGTAAGATAAAAAGTATTTATCAGAACACTTGATATTATAAGATAAAATATTAATGAAATTGAAAAGATGGAGCAGAATCTATTCAAAATAAAATAGCAGCAATCCTGTCTACAGAGAAGTAGTAGATCAACAAAACAGATAATCTGAAAAATAATGATGATTAGCTGAATCATCCCATTTGGAACTAGTCTATAGGCTGAAAACTCTGAGGTATTCTCAGAATGGGGCAGGAAGATTTTCCCCAAATCACCTCCACCGCTGTAAACTCCAACAGCTCCCACCCACATTCACCATCTTGCCAGGAGAGAAATAGCCCAGTTCATTAACTAATCTTCAAAAGAACATGATGCAGCCAAATATCGGATAGACACATGCTACCCTCTGACATAGAAATGGCTGGCTATACAAGTGAACCTCATCAAGCTGCCAAGACCACAAATAAATCCAGCTCTATATCTACTAGACCATTCAGCTGCATATTTATAGTATTGTCAGCCAAATAGGATCACAGCAAATCTGATGGGAAATTGCTTAGAAGACACACAGCTCAGTGAGCCTACACAGTAACATACAAAGATCAGCTAGCACCAACATGCAGAGTAAATCCTCAGACAATGACTTCAGTGACACCACTGTGAGATATAAAAATTTTTACAAATGGACTAATTGATCTATTTTGAGAATTTCATTTGCCTTTGTGTTTTAGCAAACAATAAGAAGTGAATTTGTGCTTGAAAGAGGAAAAGCTGGGTGATGTGTGGGAAACTGAGGGCGGTGGTGGAGGGAAGGTCACACTGGTGGGACTGTGTTAGAACATTTTATGTCTGAACAACTATATGAATTCTTGATAAATCATGGTGCTATAGTAAAAATACTTTAATAGTATGAAATAAAGCACAAAAATTAGGAGAACCAATGAAAATAGAAGAAAATCTGTGACTTAACATATGTAATTGGAATCTTTGAGGAAGAAATAGTAATACATAAAAAAATATTAAAGAAATATTGTCCAAAATGTTACAAATATTTAAAAATTAGAAGCAAACAGGCCTGTGAAACTAAGAGTCCCAGGAAAAGAAGGTATATTAATAACATAAAAAGAAATCAAAATGAAAAGTGAGTGGTAAAGATCATAAAAGCAGTCAGAGAAAGAAAGATTTTTACATAGATAATAAAAGATAAAAATACAAAAAAAATGGCACAGCAGTAGAGCCTTGCACGTGACAGACCCAGGATAGACTGTGGTTCAATACACCAGGGTTCCATATGGTCGCCCAATTCAGGAGCAATTTCTGAGCACAAAGCCAGGATTAAACCCTAGAGCATCATCGGGTGTGCCTCCCCCGCCAAAAAAAAAAAAAAAATACTAAAAACTTTCTTTTAAGAAGCAAGAAGTATTTTAAATTTCTGTTAACATTTTAAAATGTGAAGCTTTTTGTCTTATATTTTTATGGATAAATGTGAACTTGTCTCATGATTTTGAATTTCTAAAAGTGCACTGAACCTGTGTCTTCAATGTATTTTGCTATGTAGAAATTTTAGGAGGGAAACATGGAAGTGAATAACAACCTTATTTTGCCATTGAATTCTATAATTTTAAAAAAAGTTAAACATGTAATAAAATCGAAGTGAACTAAAAAAAGAAACAAGCAAGATGAAAGACATTAAAGAGTTTTCCTTTATTTTAAATTAATAGCTGTCAAATTATAATTCTATACTTATAAAAAACATTCACTTAAAAGATGAGATTAGGGGCCCGGGAGAGAGCATGGAGGTAAGGCGTTTGCCTTTCATGCAAAAAGTCATCGATTCGAATCCCGGTGCCCCATATGGTCCCCCGTGCCTGCCAGGAGCAACTTCTGAGCGTGGAGCCAGGAGTAACTCCTGAGCACTGCCGGGTGTGACCCCCCCCCCAAAAAAAATAAAATAAAATAAAAGATGAGATTAAAAATCTTTCAGATAAAGCTGGAGCGATTGCTCAGTGGGTAGGCATTTGTCTTACACGCATCTAACCTGTGTCCCTTCGAGTTTGTCAGGAGAGATTTCTGAGCACAGAGCCAGAAATAACTCCTGTGCGCCACTTGGTGTGGCTCAAAAATAAACAAACAAACAAAAATACTTTCCGATGCATAGAAATTTAGACACATCATAACTGAATATTCTATACTATATGAAATGTCAAAGTTCTGGTTTGAGAGATACCAGGTGTTGAACTTATACTTTGTATGTGAAAGACCCAAGTTGTATGCTGGGAACCTCATGGCCCTGTAAGCAACACCAGAAGTAACCCCTGAACAGAGAGAGACAGTCTAGAGTAGCCCCTAAGCACTACCAGAGGCTTTCTTTATTTATGACCAAATAAGGAAATAAAGTTAAAAAAATGTTAAGATTCTTCAGACAGAAAGCAAATAGTAAGAAATGAAAATATTGATGTATAAAATAATAAAAAACATTTAAAATGATGTCTACATCATAAACAGAAAAGTTCTTTCCTAGGCACTTTTAGCTTTGTTTAAAATAATTCAGTTTTAGGAAATTTTATTTCTATTGCAATGTTTTAAACTATCTCTTTAAAGACCATACTATTATTCAAATTAATAGTCTTGTATATTTAAAGCATATGTTAAAATATAATAACATAATTATATAGCCCAGTAGAAAAAATTGAAAGTATACAATTTAAATGCTTTTCTATTTTTTCTTACTGTTTTTTATTGGGGCATCATGATTTTCAATACTGACAATCAATGATTGTTTCATGAAAATATTTACCAACACCACACCCACTATCATAGTGCCTGCTTCCCTCCATCAGTGTATAAAGTCTCCTTTAACCAGTGATCTTCTATTATATATAAAAAATAAAATATCATTATAAGGTAGGTTATGGAAAATTAAAAACATATAAATTTAGCAAAAATGCATCCATTTAAGTAGCAAAATTAATATGTAGAATTACGAAAGAAATAATGAAAATAAAATAAAATACCCACCATACTCTTTAAAAAATTGTCTTTTAAATGTTTTTTTTAAAGGTAATGTAGGTTTACAAGACTTTATGCTTTAGGGCTTCAATTTCACAGTTCTTTAATTTTCTTAATTAAGGAAGAATAAAAGGGAAGAGAGATGGATCACATGGGGGAAAACTAATAATACTATAGACGTAAACCAAACAATATCAATAATTATATTATTTGTATAAATGGGTTAGCATTACATGCAGAGTGCATATACATCCACAATTGTGCATACATTAAACACTTTTTAGATGTTATGCCAAGTGAAGTTCAGGGTTAACTTCTGGTTCTGCTCTTAGGAATTATTCCTAAGTGTAATTACTCCTGATGGTGCTCAGAGGATCATAGGGAATGCTGGGGAATAAATAAAACTTGTGCTAACTGGGTACAATACAACACCTTACCCATTGCACTCTGTCTCTGCATCATAAACAATTTCTTAAAGTTAAGATGAAGATATTTTTATACACGATTATAAAAAGTATCATAGCAAGCTAATTGGTACTATTAGATACACTGAAGTATTCTCAGAGGTGGAGGTGAAAGTATTTCTTAGAGCAGAGAGTAAAAGTGCATGTTGCATATGATAAAAAGAATATTTATATGAATGTTTTCAAATCTTTAAAAATAAATGATTTTAAATCAATACCTTAACACTACTCTAAAATTCATAATATATGTAAAAATGACGATTGCACATGGAACAAGGTGGGTGATAAATGGCGCTGTACTACTATATCACAATGCTAATCCTAAGTAGCCAGTGAAAAATTGAAGTATGCTAATATAGCCCAATCATAACTCAATGTAAAATGCAATCCCTGGAGCAACTAGTAAAATGATGAAAGTAGAAAAAGTAAAGAACTTAATGGAGTGAAAGCATTCAACTAGCTCTAAAAAGATAGAATAAAAGCAATAGGTATCAAAAACAAATGAGACAAAAATAGACTACAAAATGACCCAAATTCAATCATATCAATATCTGTATTCAATATATATATGCCAAACACTCTGTGAATGTTAAGAAGTATCATACCAGAAATAAAAAGACAAGAATCATTACATATCATCTTCAACAGTGCAGTATAAATACAAAAAGCACACTTAAAAATGGAAGCCTGAGAAAAATATATCATGCAGATATGAGTGATAAAGATGGTACAACTTTATTTTTAAACTTCACTGAGGTATAATACACAAACAAAAATTTAAAGTACTAAGCATGATGATTTACTACCTGTATATGTTTTGGTTAAATTAAATACTCTACATGAGGTAACTCTAAGATAAGGAAAATAAAAAAATGAATTCATCAACAATCATAACAGACATAACAATTTATGCTGAAAGCTCTTATCAGTTTCAAAAATCACAAAAACAGAACTAAATAACTCAAGGGGAAAATACACAAAATCTTCTCCAAAATATTTTTTAAATTCCTATTTTATTATCACCAAACTGAAAAATAACATCAGTAAGTAAATAGAATGCTTAACACTCATTTGCATGAATGAAGAACATCATTGATTACTACAGTGTACTTGGGTTTTTTTTTTTTTTTTTTTTTTTTTTTTTTGCAAGTGGAAATGGGGTTGCCTATTTAGGGAAAATTACAGATTTACTGAGAATGTTGAACTATTTAGCAAGCTGACTACAGACCTTGATGGCTAAATATGCAACCACAGTGGTATCATGAGAGACCTAATGAAATCACAGTAACACCAAACTCAACTTTTAATCTCAGTGTTTAAACAGTCAAACACATTAGTTGACTGTTTATTTTGAGATATAATTAGAAGCTATATTATTAACTCACAGTTATTTAAGTTTTCTATTAATTTAAACAAAAATCAACATTGTTAACTTAACATTTAAACTTTATATATAACCATAAAATCCCAATTTATGAACATATTTGTCCAAAAAGAGCAAATAATTTCCATAAATCATTATAACTAGTATTTAAATTTGTTCTCCTAAACTGCAGTTGCCATTCTATATTTCAATGGGTAACAATTTCAAAACTCCACCATGCTTCTGTCAATTGCTATTTTGATGATAATGGGAAATCTCAATTACAGTGTTTAAGTTTTTGTTGTTGTTTGTTTGTTTGTTTGTTTGTTTTGGGCCACACCCTGTTATGCTCAGGGGTTATTCCTGGCTATATGCTCAGAAATCATTCCTGGATTAGGGGACCATATAGGATACCAGGGATCAAAGCAAGGTCTGTCCTGGGTCAACCGCATGCACGACAAATGCCTGACCATTGCACTATAGCTCCGGCCCAGTATTTAAGCTTTTGTTTTAACATATCTAACCACAAATATATCTGTGGTTTTAATAATCCTTGATTAAGATATGCTTTATTTTACCTGTTTCAAAGAAAGGACATTGGTTATTTTTAATGTAATTCCTGCAAGATGTAAAATTTATATTTTTAAGACAAGGCGTTTTATTGTTTTTTATTTTGTATATCCTATAAATTTGCATTAATTTGTAGTGAAGGGACTTATGCAGATGTGATGAATATTCTAAAAGGAGAGACTTCAGACAATAATAAAAAATAAATAATTTAAGAAAGTTCTTTTGAATGATTCACCATATTTCTGTCACATTCTGATTTCACCTAGACAATAATTCTTTAAAAAATTTTTTTTCATTTAAACACTATGGTTAAAAAGTTTTTTATGTTACAGCTTATTTTCCACAAATAAGATTATTCATGATTGATCTACAGCCATGTAATTTATAACAAATTTCACTAGTGTGCATTTATGTTGTATAAAAGAACACAGATAACCATCATATGATAGTTATTTTAGAAAAAAATGTATTTGTTAAATTTAAAAGGTCTTAAAATTTGTTTTTAAACAGTTTTAGAAAAGTCAAACACCCCAATTTGGTGAGTTAGCAAAATAAAGAAAAGATAATTGAAACATCATTTTTAAGTCAGGAGTCATAACCCTTGTGCCTTTTCTTTGACCTTGCAACCATCATCTGAATAAGAAAGATCGGGTTTTAATGATAGAGGAAAGTGTAAATGTGGATCAGCAGTAGGTGCTAAAAGGAGGAAAAGTGACATGAATAGCATCCTAAAAATAACAGTAAGTTAGATTACAGTGCATACATAGAAAGAAAATAGAAGCAACCAAGGGGGTGGGGGTGAAAGTGTGGACATTGGTGAAGGGGTGCCTGAAACTTAACAATGAATAATCTTTAAATTATCAGTAAATCAATAATTTTTTTTAAAAATGTTCTCCAAGAGCATTTATATCTGAGCATAGACCCACATTATCCTGGTTGTGTTTAGTCTGAAAATGTCTTTGCAGAAATTATGCTGCTTAGAAGGACTATAGAGTGGAAACAAACTCTATAGATCAACCAGATAACATATAACTAGAAAAATTCATTAAAAAATTCTTTAGGAATAACTAGAAAAAACAGTAAGACCTACAAAAAGGATAAAAATGTATTCATTCTATATGATATCTGGAGCAGAAGTCTCTGGAATAAGTAGATTTCATGGAGTGAGGATCCTCCAAAATGAATTAGAGTTATCATTGCCTATGGTCATTTTTCTTATGTCCCTTTGCAGTGCCTACAGGGAAATGATATTTCCTTTTAATTGTGTAATTTAGTCATTGTAATATCAGTGATAACTCAGAATGTCTAAATTTCTTGTGATTAAGAAGCAATGACTCATGGAGAAATAAAGGAATAAAAATTTTATACTACCATGTTGAAAATCATATTCTCCAAAGATTACAGGATCCAGGCAGACAATGTAAGTGAATTATGTAGGCCCTACATTATTAAATTAGAGACATAGGGGCCAAAGGGAAGAAGCTATTAATTAGTGCCAAAAAAGTACACTATCATGCCGTATTAGAATCTTAGCAAAGATCAATTCCCCACTCAGTTGAAGGTTCAATAGTTAATCTGGCTATGTACTATTTATTTTTGTTTTCTTTTGTTTGGAAGCCAAACTAAACCTTGCTCAGAATTTTCTTCAGGCTCTGTGCTCAAGGATTATTCCTGAGTCTGCTGATAGGATTTAATGTGAATGTGTTGCATTCAAGGCAAATTCCTTAACCTCTATACAATATCTCCATGTCCTACTCCACCCCACCCTATGCTGTTTCCTATGTGAAACCCAGTAATGCTCATGGGACCATCTGAATTACCATGATAAACCAGAGTTGGCCAAAATGGTGACATGCAAGGGAAGTACTTTAACTCATTTATACTTATATGATCATCTAATCTGCTTTCCCATATATACATATAGTCCCTTACATATATATTCAAATACCAGTTGCTCAGCACTAGAAAGGGAACTTTCTATTGGTTATTGATGTCCAGTGATTTTTTTTGGAGATTTTTTTGAGATCTCCTCACTACTTGAACAGATATTTAAATGTGTATTAGCAGAAGCTCTGAATCAGCTCAAAATTATTTAAAAATAATGTCAAATTGCAAGACATACTTTAAAATAGTCTAAATAATACAAACATGCATGTATAATCTACCCTATGCCTTGGGACATATGTTGCTAAAATATTGAAAATGATAAAGAGCATTTCTTCAAAGTCTATTCAAATAGAGCCCAGGCACAGATGTTTTTCAATTTCCATGGCAACTATGAGAATGACAGACGTTCCCATTTTATGAATCATAAAATAAAGAGTTATGTCACCATAAACTCCTGATAGGATAGTGCATGGTGTAACTTGGATTCAAATGCTGGTGTTTTATTTCTCCAAAATTTTGTTCTTCCTATTGTGCAGTGTTATTGTTTTCTTTCTTCTTTCTTCTATCACCTACTTTCTCTCTATCCACAAATCATAAGAAAACCACATGTCCTCCTCGTAGCTTAATATAAAACCGTATATCTCATGAGAAACTCAGGGTCAACCACACAGTGAAATGAAAATATTACTAGGGATAGAGGCATAGCTAGATATTCAGAAGTCACTCAGCTCTGTGAGTCTCACTTTTATTGCCTCCAACTGGCGGAAAATGATAATGTGTGCTCTATCCCCTACTCTGAAATTATTCTAGTGTGCTCTATCAAATATTTTGGTATTAAGTGCTCTAACTTGTGTGGTGTGATCTCTCAAGGTAAGTACAATTCAAACAATATTTAGTGTACTATTACATACAGTATCTAGTCTTTTCCTCATATAGATTATGTGAATTAAATATTTCAGTTTCAGATTACCCCCGAAACATTGAGAAACTGCTCAATATTTGGATCCCAGCTGAGATCTTCCCTTGGTTCTTTGTTCTTTGTAATCTAAAATTTTATTTCTGTGGGAAGGAAAGGCAAGAAGGTTCAAAACCAGAAACAGAGGAAAGTACTTCCCAGAAGTAATGTGTCGCAAAAAGAGTTTATTCCTATCCCTCTAGCTGTAGGTACAGCTCCTGTATTTTTCTAGTTGCCTATGTTTTTGAGAAAGCATTTTTAACTTTTCTTCCCATATTTCCCCTTGGTTTATATGAAATGGGACATTTAGAAAGAACTAGAAACAGAGCAGTTATCTAAGTCACAGTCCCTTTATATAGTGGGCCACATGAAAGTGAGTACAGCAAAAACTGCATTGGTATAAAGTAAATAGTAAAGCACATAGGAAAGAAAAAAAATGATCTCAATGTCCACACAAGATTGCCATTGCAAGTTAACACTGTTCTTAAGAGTTTTACCATTTGTTTATTGCCTTAGCTTAGGTCCTACTAAATAAAGGTATAGAAAAATTATATTTTGAAGATGTTTTGGAGCCAAAAAGGGCAGTGCTCCGGGAATACCCCTGACTGTTACTGAGGAACCATGGGGAATAGGATATATAATCCAGACTCTCTGCATGTAAATCATGTACATACATACTGAGCACATTTTTGGTCCAGAAAACATTTCTGCTGGAGCGTTTCATTCATCCAGTGCAATCACCATGATTATTCCCCTATTATCTAACTCCTAGATTCTCAAATAAAGACATTAGCATAGTAGCAATGAAATAAAATAATTCTGCAAAATAGGCATAACTGAACTTTATAGTTTTCCAAACCTCAGGGTCAGTTAATTACTGACATTAAAATGAATAAACAAACAAACAAAAATAAATGGATTAGGGAGACAGCTCAAGATGCAATACTGCATGTCTAACCTGTATGAGATCCATGTCTGTTCAGGGTACTTTATGTTCTTCCAAGCACTACTATAAATGACCTCTATGAGAGTAGCCCCTGAGCATATCTTGGTTTACCCTCACCCCACAGAAAACCGGCATAAGGCCCCGTGTGACATTTATTCCTGTGCCCAGAGAGTACAAAATGTGCTGGTGACATTTATTTCTGTGCCCATAGAGGACCAAATGTGCTGGGCTCAGCAACAGCCCACACACATTTAATGACTTTGTTTAGCACATACAATGACATTTACCCAGTGAACAAAATGCCAGAAATACAAATCTGAAAACTAAGATCCAAATTTTGGTTTCTTTGCAATTCTAAAAAAATTGTCAGGACTTTTCCTAGAGTCCCACATAGCAATCAAGGACAAAAGAGGAACAATGATTGCTGCTGTTAAACAATAACCACACTCTAGTATAGAGAAGACTCACTCTATTTCTGCTTGATGGCTGCAAACATCTGAGTCATATCTGACACATGTCAGAAAGGGACGCCATCATATTGACAATCGTGATCATCTTGAAATTTTATGGATGATGCTACATTTATGTCATACTTTTAGTATATTATTCATTTATCAAGATTTTTATGTAACAAGTGTGAACAAAAGTTAAGATAAAAATACTAATGCACAATCTGCAACAAGCTAGACACAGAGGGAACCACTTATACAAGCAGCCCAGGGTTAAAAGTAGGGAGGTATGGTGTGCATGCTGGGAACTGGGGTGGAGGGAGGAAACACTGGTGGTTGGAATGCCCCTGATTCAATGTGTCACTATGCTGATAGCTACTAATGATACTTATACACCTGAACCTTTTAAGGACCACTAGGACTTGGAAGGACCAGGCAGTGCTATAGATCAAATTTAAATCTTTTGCACAGAAATCATGCTCTCCATTTCTCTAAGGAATACTTTCAGACCTTGAAGCATTTTAATACTTGCAAAGTTTTGAATTTTGTTTTGTTTGGGGGAAAAACCTAGTAGTGCCAGTGCTTCATTCTGATTCTGCACTCAAGCATCACTCCCAGGGTTACTCAAAGTTCAAATGGGAAGCCAAATCCAGTTTGGCTGCATTCAATAGAAACACCCTACCTGCAATATTATCTCTTCAGTACTAATGTCTGCATAATTATAAGACATTTAGAGAAATTGAGAATATTTATTTAAATAGAATAACACTAACTTAAACAATGTGACCAACTCAATTATTTGAATTAGATTACTTTAAATAAAGACTAGAGACACTGTACATAATGACATCTAATATAGTTTGAAGTTCAATATTTTGATTGTAATGGTTGGCAATCTCAATCCTGAGTCACATCTCTGGCACTATGGGCATGACTGGTTATCAATTATCATATTATATACTCTATGTGTTCAAGACAACAGAGCAGGGATTGGAGAGTTTATACAATGAGCAAAGTGCTTGTCTTGTTTATGACTGGCCTGACTTTAATTCGGGCACCACAAATGATATCTAAACTCCACAAGGACTGAGCTATGAGGACAGAGCAGGAGTAACCCTGAGCACTAGTCCACAGTGGTTCAGCTCTCTACTGATTACAGAAATTATCTTTTTTCTGCCAATAGTATAAAATACAGAAATAACAGCTATGTTACTAAGATATTTAAATAAGATCTACTTCACAAAATAATTCCTGACCTTAAAAATGAAAGATCATTATCAGTAATCTTTTTTGTTTTTGTTTTTTGTTAGCTTGATTTGGAGTCATTTCTGGTTTCAAAACGTACTTCTGGTTCTGTGTGAGGATTCTACCCCAAACAATTCTGGCAGAATTTGGGGGACCTACCGGATATTCGAACTGAATGCAGGTTGGCCATGATGCAAGCAAAGCAAGTGCCTTGCCTGCTGTACTAACTCTTTGATTCTTGCTTATATTTTCTTAAATATTTTTCTATGTTATTTTAACTCGTTGAAGAATGTGATCACCACAAATGGACTCAATATCTTGAACATCAGTTTGTTAAAGTCTATAGGTATTTTTATAAATACACAATTCTTAATTTCCATAATATGTATAGAAATGTATACATCTTTTTAAACTTAAAAATGTGACTATCAAAAAAAAAGAAAGAAAAAAATGTGACTATCAATCTCATAAGATATTCAGTCATCATAACCTAACATGTTTTTTCCATACATCAAGTCAAAAATGTTCTCTTCTCCGTCCTGTCCCCCAACACACACATGTACCAAGTAACAACTTGGTTGCAAAAACAAAGGATATAAAAGCAAAAGCATGGAGATAAAACAAAGAAGGAAGTGTATTCCAGGCATACACAGCCTCCTGAGTGCAATCCTTAAAACTACCTGGTCCACAGAAAAGACAGTGGATATAACTCTAATAGAACCCCAAATAACACTGAGTATGAACAGTATTGGATACCAGACTGCAACACTGAATGCTCAGGTCTAGTGGGTGAGCATTGATGAGAATAATCCCTATGTCTTCTGAATGTTGAAAATGATTCTATGCCCAAATCCATAGTCAAAAGCAAAAATAAGCAAAAGAACAATCAAATTCAACTTCATGATATTGGATAGATTAAAACACAATACTTTAATTAATAAATAAATGAGAAGAGTTTACATTTGACTCCTGTAAATACTCAATTATCATTTAATAGGCATTCATTTACCACTGATACTGTCTATGATACAGACTGAAATGTTGACAGAGGGAAGATAATTAGGATCCTAATCTAACTGAACAGCAGGAATACATTGATTGGCACTGGCAATACTTCTCTCCGTGCTTTCAGTAGGATGTACAGAATCTTAGGCTGTAAACGACAGTGGCCTATTTAAAAAATAAATGTGTTGTTTAAGCACCTAGAATATTTTCATTTATTAGGCAGATATAGACCATTAATATGACTAACTTCCTCACTGCAAAATTATAAAATGTCGCTGGAGAGCACAGCGGCGTTTGCCTTGCAAGCATCTGACCCAGGACCTAAGGGGGTTGGTTCAAATCCTGGCATCCCATATGGTCCCCTGTGCCTCCCAGTAACCATTTCTGAGCAGATAGCCAGGAGTGACCCCTGAGCACCGCCGGATGTGGCCCCAAAACCAATATATATATTGGACGGAGGGAGGACAACACTGGTGGTGGGAATGCTCCTCATTCATTGTCACTATTGCCTTAAATATTACTACAAAAGATTTGCAATTCACTTTGACCACAATAAAAATGTAAAGAAAAACTTTCAAGAGATGCAGTCAGATTCCTTTAAAAGCCAAAAAAAAAATGTTACTTAAGGTAACCCATGTCCTGTCTTGACTTGAATGTTCTTAAACATAGAGGATTAGTTTATTCTACTATTAAGTCTCAGCTCAAAAGAGAACATAATAAATAATCATCTTAGAGATACTTTTTAAGTATCTCTCCAGTAAATTTTTCTACTCCATTACTTTATAATATTAGGTTGATTACTTGTCTTCATAATAGTCACTGTATTGTAAGATCTGGTTATATGTCTCTGTATTAGTGCTCTTTCTCCAATAGAAATGTACCCATGAGGCAGACTCCTATCTAGTTAGATAACACATACCTCATTTATTCGAGTATAACGCGCACCCATGTATAACGCGCACCCCTAATTATCGATTTAAAATCGGCATAACATTTTGTTTCTCAAATGTTTCAAAGTCAGATTCATCATCAGATCCACTAAAGAGTTGTTCCCATTCTTCTCAATTTAATTTTTCATCAGTGTCCCAGTTGGCAGGAACATGTTTCTCCAGTTTCTTCACTTTCTTTTGAGTCTGAATTCCACAGCAGGTCATCTTCTCTGTCGTCCATTTGATTGCTAATGCCTTTCTTCCAAAAACTCTTGATGATCATTTCTTTTGGTGTGTCTTCCCATGATGTTTGAAGCCAGGATGTCACGAGAGATAGGCCAGGTCTATTAAGAATTATTTTTTTCTTCAAGGCTGCAGCCCGGAAAAGGCGCAGTGCAAACTCACAATTCGCCTGCGCCCTCATTGGACCGCATTGGCAGCCACTGGCACCCCACCCCAACCCTCTTTTAGAAAGCACACCCAAACTTTGATTTATTTTTTTGGTAGAAAATTTTGCGTGTTATACTCGAATACAGTACCCATTGCTTTCAAGACAATTAGTGGTAAGCATTGAAAGCTCAGTGGACTTTTGGGGCTAACTCTAGAGTTTGTAGTGTAGACCAACCAGTCTAACATTGGACTGAAATGTTTGTACTTGATACGGTTTTCACTCTAGACATGCAAATAGCTGAATATCGAGGGAATAGTTTGGATTTATTATGAAGATTTTTAATGAACATTTGGTCATGTTTACTAAGAAGTCTCTCAAAAGTTGCCATTTTTCCCTCTGATCTCCAACTATCCTCTACAGTCACACTCCAGTTTAAGAAGCTAGAGTCTAAAAAGGCACATAAGAAATGTATAAGAGAAGAATGTGGGGGAAGGCATAGATTAGATTTCTGGAATGTACTAGAGATGGAATTTAAGCAATAATCATGATACAGAGCCAACCAACTAGCCCACACAGAGAGTTTTCTCTATAAAGCATTCTTTTTTTTTTCCTTCCTGAGTTGGTTATACACTCAAAATTCGCTGGTTTGGGGGACTATATGAGACGCCAGGGATCCAATCAAAGGTTCGTCCAGGATCGACCATGTGCAAGGCAAACGCCCTACCGCTGTGCTATCGTTTTGGCCCCATCAAGCATTTTTTTAAATACTATGCAAATGGTACCTCATTTCTTTTCCTAAAATGCCGATATGCACACATGATTTCTATTCTGTATTTGAAGATAGAGGCTGAATGAAGTTAAGTAATTTTTGCATGATGACTAAGCTAAACATTTCAGGACACATAGAAGCCCTCAATTTATTAATTAAAACTTCTGTTTCAAGTAAAATCATAAAAAATTCAATACAATAGAAAGGGGTTTTTTGTTTGTGTATTTGTTTTTTTTTGTTTTTAGGATATTGTGTCTGGTTACACTCAGTTTTACTCAAAGATTGCAGCTGACTCTGTATTCAAATATCCTGTTTGAAGACTAGACGACTATTTGCAGAGCCAGAGACCAAAAGGGCTGACTGCATACAGGGCAGTATTACTTCTTACACTACCTCTTACTTTTCACTCTGTTAGCTTTACTCTTCTACCATGAAAAGTACCACCCTGAGAGTAGTGTTTAAAAGAAAGAAAAATAGCCAGGTAAAGGAGAGTCTTACAAATAATTAGTCTAAAAGAGATCAAGGTACATAATTAGAGGAGGTTCCCATGCAGCACACTTAAAAGACAAAAAAATATAAAGTAAGAGACTTCAGAGGATAAACAAGAAACTCTTGAGAGGATACAGATTTCAAGTTGGGAGAAAGTGCTCACAGTCATGGGGAATTAATAGCAAAGCTTGCCCTTGCCCTGCCTGGCTAGGTCACTGCATTTTGACCAATATGGAAAAGAGAAAATATATTGCAAATTGTTCCCTTTAAAGCTAACTCTCAAACAGAAAATGTGTGAAAAGGGAAGAACGCCAGAAAAAAAAACTAGATTAAACTTTCCTTCATAAAATTCCTTCATAATTCATTTTCATTCCAGAAATTTGAATGAATTTTCTCAGTTATGCTATAAGAAAACACTTTACAAATTGCATAAAGCACATTTAAATTGCATTTGGATCCTGTGCTTCCTTCCAGCATGATTATTTATGGTGTTTATTGAATACAGCCACTATTCTATGCCTCTCTGCACATTTATAAATACAGTTTTTAAAAGGCATTCATTATAACTGATGGTCTATAATTGGAAACAAGATGAGACCAGTCATGCATTCACCACCATTACAGACACATGTAGTCATTCCAGCTCATTCCCAGTGGGCCGGAGAGATCTTGTCATTCAAAGCAAGTGTCTAAGGTGTTAATTAGGCTGCAATCCCTGGACATTCAATGAGTCTTTCAGTTCATGGGTCATTCCTGTGTATATGCAATTATTCCTTCTTCTAGTACATTAAACATCAGGTCTAATAGTTCAATCATCAGTAATTTAGAAATTAATTTTAATCATTGTAAAGTCAATGATAATTCAAATCGTTTTTCTAGCTCTTTTATACAAATCCTTGTCATTTTAATTAAATACAAAAATCCAAGGTAGTATAAAAGACTACACAATAAAAGCAACGTTATTTA
>PVKC010001566.1:0-44942 GCA_004027635.1 Crocidura indochinensis
CTTTCATGTGATTTTCTATCTTATATTTAGACTAACTTGTAATTTAAAATTTAATAACTCTAACTTAAAGGAAGCTTAAGACAAATATTTGTATCTTTCAAAGTCAAAATAATCTCATAGTCATATCTTCTATATATCTAAATAAGCCATTTCCTTGGTAGACTGAATAAATCCTGGATTACTCCTATTACTTATTATTACTCCTCTAAGTTGCTATATTAGTTTATATAGTTTTCTCAATCTAATCTCCCAGCTAGGGTAATTGTCAAGGGGGAGAACTTGGAGTAGTAGATGGTCTTTAGATATTCTTTACATTTCCTCCTGCCTCAGGGTACCAGGACTAGAATTCTGCATGTCAAATGGGCTCTTTGAATCAAGAGCTCTGTGCCTTAAAGTTGGTTTAAATTTCAGATAAAGTTTTCGAAATATAGTTTACCAAGGCCCTCATCGTCCAGCCCACAACACAGAGGAAACCATCTCTAGCCATTACTTCTTTAAATGAAAGGTGTAGAACATCTCTAGCCATTACTTCTTTAAATGAAAAGTGTAGAACAGCAGTAAAACTAATTAAAAACACATTCACCAAAGTTGAAGAAATAGCATGCTTTCTGCCTTGCATGCAGAAGGTTGATGGTTCGAATCCCCACATCCCATATGGACCCCAGGCCTACCAGGAGCTATTTCTGAGCATAGAGCCAGGAGTAAACCCTGAGCGCTGCTGGGTGTGAACCAAAAAACAAACAAACAAAGAACAATAAAACACACTCACCACACATGAAAGCAATGTCTAAGAAAATATTCCTTGGAAAAAAGATTGTTTTCCTATTTTATTAATTTCTCATTGTTTAAAAACATAAAAAGTCTAGGACATGAGAAATGAGATATACAAAAGTAGTAAAACTAGTAAGGTGCTTGACTTGCTCATGGCTGTTACTGGTTCTATCCCCAGGACCCCATATAGTCTCTTAACACCACCAGGAGAGATCTCAGTACTGAACTAGTAGTAAGCTTTGAGCATAGTAGATTATATCCCCAAAACAAAAGTCAGAAACAAACAAACAGAACAACACAAAACAAAAAGACAAAACAATGTCAACTAGCTAGCTTCAAATACTAAAAAGCAAAATTTTCAATATCTAAATAAATTTTTACCTATTCTTTAGTCACTTAAAACCATAAGCAAGGTTAATGTCTTACATAACTTCTGGGTAATCAAAATTAAAGTATTAAATAAGGAATAGTTTATGACTTGGCTAATTGTTTCTTCTTTACAAGTCATAAACAAATCCATATATTTTATATACAAATATAGCACAAAACTGCTTTAGTAAAACTCTTTAAAACTTATCAAATTTCACAAATTTCTAGATTTGTGGTTTTCTTTTAAGATTAGTGGCTGGTTTGAAAAAAAAAAGCAAATACTGTCAGTTTCCCTAAAGCTATTATGATTCTCTGATCTCTATAAGAATGATCTATAAGAATGATTCAGAAACTGAATGAAGGGGAAAATCAAGCTGGAGCTTGCAGCAATCAAGATTCCTGTCTGAAACATTATCTAAGTGATCAAGTTATCACTAGGAGAAACATGGCCTCCTGTTGCTTTAAATTGGAGACAGTTAAAATAGAGCAGATATCCCAATGTGTTGATAGTATAACCATGTTTTACATAGCTTGGTTTGCTGCCAGTGTTTGTAGTAGTCAGATTTAATTTTAGTGACACTATGAAATGTAGTATGCTGACTGTAAAATATTAATATAGTACATAATTGGGAAGTCCCAAATAACCAAGTTTATGTACACTGATAATACTGAGCTAATTAAATACTCTGTCATTTATAGACTCCCCCACAAAGATAAATTATAATAGCAATACTAATTCCAATTTGCTTATTTCTTACTTTGCTTTGCTATTGGTGATGCACATTAGAAAAACCTAACCAGTATAATAACTAGCCCTATTATTACTCAGGATAATTATAGTGCAGACCTTACTGTAAAGGGTGGAAAATTAATACACTCAATCAGAGGATAGTAATAAAGCTTTCCCCATAGCTTTTACATAAGTCACCAAGCTAAAGGGTCCTACTTTGAGCATTTGATCTGTATAGATTCATCACTAGCCTCTGAGTTCATAATGGACTTTTTCAAATTTGCAAATAAAAACTACTTTATAGATCTAGAAGTTAAGAGATTGCTCATAGATTGCTCATATTGAGAGTGAGAAACCTTTTCAATAAGAAATTTAATTTTCAACCCATTTCTCTCATCTGAGGAGTATAGAACATAGAAGACATATTCCTATGATACAACAATTTTAGAGTATGGTTTAAGGAAGATATTAGTAATTTCAGACTTTCATTTAGGGTGCTTTTCTATGAACAGATTTTTTTCTCATTTATCCCTAATCTGTTTCCTTATCATTTAGCTTTGATTTTTTTCCACTAGTATCTTCATCTACACTTGGTGCCAAAATTTAGTAAGCAGTTTGCTTGGAGTTGAGGAAATACATTGTACAATACCCATCAAGTCTCTTCTCTGATGACTGAACCATGTGAGGCCATATGGAAGAGTCTTATGTACCCAGTGCATTTAGAGAAATTTGGATTCAAATATCATAAATTTGAAAGAAAAAAGAGCAAAAGATCAAGGCTCAGGAATAAGAAACATGTCTATGTAATCCCTTATAATAGTACAGTACTACATAAACATAAAATCCCTGAAGTTCTCACAGACAATATGGTGCAATGGACAGAAAATGGTTATAAACTGACAGAGAAATGAATTCCAATATAGGCTTTGCCATATGCAAGCTTAAAATCTGCTAAAAATATTTTTCCTTGACATTTCAAAAACAAAACAAATGTTTTCAACCTTCTAAACATCTTAACTCTCAAAAACCAAAATATTCCTTCCTGTCAACAGACATTTTGCCTCAAACTTCTTAGAGAAAACAGAATTTTATCACCTTCCTACATTTCACCTCACCCTCTTCTAATTCTAAAGTACACAATTTGAGTTAGAGGGATATTATAGATATTTGACTTACATGCAGCTGACCCAGGTCTGATCTCCAGCACTCTATTTGGTCCCCTGTATCCCATTAGGAGTGATTTCTGAGCACAGAGCCAGGAGTGAGAGGAAAAATAGATAACACCTCTATAACTCAGCCCAATTACACATAGGAAACTAAAACTTGGGGAAGAACAGAACTTGCCAACTGGAATTAAGGGGGCCCAGGGACCACTCCTGGTGTTAATATTATGCCCACAACTGATGACATGTCAGCATGTGTTATATTATGTTATGTCCAACTCTACAACACAAATCTTTACAGATCCTGAATACAAGTTCCCAGGGACTCCTGAGGAGTTGCTTCAGTTCTTGTCTTTGGGCCACCAACCCACCACTAGCCATATTTTTTTTCTCAGTTCAACTCTCTCTATATAAGTTTCCTTGGAATCGGATTTGGGGAAAGAGACTATATTTTGCTTTGCCAGATGCAACCTAATACCAGAAGTCTCTACTTTTAGTCTTAGCAAGAGAGAGCTTCTGTGAACCCGATGTTTTTGTTTTTTTGTTTTGTTGTTGTTGTTGTTGATGCCCTCCATGAAGGTGGGGTCCATGAGGAGGTGCTCAAACAGCTCTTAGAGGTAGATCTGTATACTCCATAGAATTATGAGCATTACCCCTGTCCCTTTTAGCCTAATCAGAAGTTATATTCTCAGTGGTTCTTAGCTCCCTCAGAATATTTCATAAGGGCAGGCAGCAGATGGAAGTCTTATATATATAGTCATGACTTGAGCTAGGTTGTTGCAAAGGTCAGTTCAGAAATACTGTTTTGAAAGCATTCCTACTACCTTCACAGATGAACTGGATTTCTTCCACCTAGGTGTTTATATTTCCTAGGCTTGAAATAATAAAACTGATATTTTTGCTAGCTTGATTAAGTTGTTTAGCTTGTGTTTGTGGATCCAGAGAAAGAACCTGGACCAGAGAGTTACTACAATAGTAAAGCACTTGCTTTTTGTTATCATGTTATCAACTTCTACAGATTGTCCCAAGTCACCGGGAAAGTGGTAACTTACTTTCTGAGTCAACTCAGAAAGTGGAGGAGCACTGTAAAGTGTGAACTCAAATTTGCAAACCAAAATAAATAAATAAAATAATAAATAATAATAAATAAATAAAAATAAAAAACAAGAGCAGGAACTCACCAGCTGAGTAAATTTGATAACATTTGAAGTAATAGTAATATAATAGGCAAAAAAGAAAAGTGTGAAAATAGACTCCAAATATAAAAATAATTTTCCCGAAGTTTTGATCAAACACATATGTTAAAATATTTAATTTTGGTTATGTTGATTGTAAGCATTCTATGCTTAATATATGTTTCATATAGAATAAAATGTATTTCCCAGTTTTTATCATTGTCCCTCATACATCAAAATGCTATCAGTTGCTATCAGTTCTTTCATCAAAATGTATCAATTATACATCAGAAAGCTATCAGTTGCTATCAATTAGTCATTATAATTTACCTAAGTGTTAATTTATGCTTGTTTCTGAGAGTGTTTTCGATTCCAGTGCATTAGCAAATAGCCAAATAGAGTATTTCTTAGCATTTAAGAATATTTTGTTGTTGTTTGTTTTTGGTTTGGGGCAGCACTCAGAGATTAACTCATGACTTTGCAATCAACTCAAATATTACTCCTGGCAGGCTTATGAGGCCACATATCAATGCCACGTATACAGCCCAGGTCAGCCGGGTGCAAAGAAAATACCCTACCCAGTCCTTGTTTTTCGTGTAAATTAGAAGCTATTGGACGAATAAAGTTTGTCTTGTCTTTTGTACAATATAGATTATTTTTAAAATCTCTATTTAAAAATATCTTTCTTAAGGGGATGAAGAAGTAATCCTGTTACTGAAATATGCCCTAAGGGCCTAAAATACAATGTGAAAAAGTATTTTCACACACCTATGTTCATTATTTGGAATAGCCATAATGTGAAAACAATCCAATGCCCAAGAACAGATGAATGAATAAAGAAACTATGGTACATCTACACAATGGGATACTATGTAGCCATTAGGAAAAATAAAATCATGAAAGCTACCTATACATGAATGGATATGGAGAGTATTATGTTAGGCAAAATTAATCAGGAGAATCGACATACAATCCTTTTAATAAATGCAAGATAGTATGATAATAATTCCCAAGACAACAGACACAAGGGCCAGGAGGAACAGTCCATGATAGGAAGTTTGACACAATAGTGGTGGAGTGCATTTGTGGCACACAAGAGACCACTATGATAATGATAGTTGAAAATGATCACTTTCAACAAGAACTAGGTGCTGAAAACAAAGTGATACACATAATATCCCTTTAGCAACAATATTGAAGACCATAGTGTATAAAAGGAAAACAAGGAAGAAAGAGGTAAAGAGAGAGAGACAAACAAAGAGAGAGAAGAAAATATCTGCTATAGATTTAGGCAGGGGAGAGATCAAGGTAAAGGGGGAAGGGAAATGGGATCATTGGTGGCAGGAAATGTGCACTCGTGAAACGATGTATATTGGACATTATATTGAACACTGACTGAAACAAACATTTTAACTATGTATTTTCAAGTGTTTTCATTAAAATTTTATTTTATTAAAATAAAATAAATAAATAAAGAGGAAGCAGAAAATTATAACCACAAATGTATTATTTGCTCACATATTGTTTAGCTCTTCTGTTACCACATAAGTTTCACAGAAATTTAAACTGTTTTTAATGACTTATTTCTAAATAAACGAACAACAACAATAAAAACAACAACAAAAATACAAGGAAATAGTATTTAGAAATCGATAAAAAAAAATGAAGTAGGTGCTGGAGCACTGGCACAGTGGTAGGGTTTTTGCCTTACACACGGCTGACCTAGGAAGGACTGTGGTTTTATCCCCTGGTGTCCCATAATGTCCCCAAAGTCAGGAGCAATTTATGAGTGCATAGCCTGGAGCAACCCCTGAACATCACTGTGTATAGCCCAAAACCGAAAAAAAAATTTTTAATTAAATTAGATTTCATTAAAATTATTATATTTTTAAAAAAAGAATGAAGGGATGATTAAGAAATGTAACCCTCAGAGAGATAGATTAACAGGCTGGAGTATAATCTGGGTCAGCAGGAGGTCTTGGTTTGAACTGTAATACTATAGTTATAATACTCTAGAAATAACACTCCTAAGCATTTCAAATTGTATCCCCAGAAACCCCCCAGAACAGAATCAGTAGTAGACCCTGATAAATTCAGGGTGTAGTCAAATAAAGAAGCAAAGTTTTGTTACCATATATCTTAATTTTATTTTGTGACCTTAATCACTCTTTTGATCATCTGAAGAATACTAAAATATGTAATAATTTTATTCTTCCAAATATATTTTAAGTTTGTAAGTTCTTTGACAATGAAGACCCTTAACTTAGATGGCTTTCTAAGAAGGTAGCAGAAGAAAAATGAGTTTATGATTCACAATGTAGGACTCTAGACACAAGTCCCTTAGTTTCAGCATAAGGACCTATCTCTCAGACATGACAGAGTAGTAGGGTGCCTTGGTGGAAGGCATCAGATAAGCAGAACAATGCACAGAATGGCATAACAGTACTGATACATATGACTTTACAGCGCATGACCTGAAATTTTTTGCTAATGATCTGATACTGAAATAAACACTTAAATCTAAAATCTCTGTGAAAGGAATTAACATCAATAATGTCTTTATAATTCAACTTAATCCTAGCCAAATGATAGTTCATAATCATATAGAAGTCGATTAAAATATGATATCATATACTTTATTTTACTCTATAAGGAATTAATTTCATTGAAAAGAAATTTTGTAACATAGCTATAGTATTATAGAGGCAGGATAAAACAGATATTATTTATTTTAATCAGTTTGCTTTAAGCACAAGGATTGATTCAGGGGAGGGCATTTCTTTCTTTTGAAAGCAATTATTAGCACCACAGTTAAGGCTTGAGTTCAGGTATCCTGATTTTTATGTTATAGTTATTCATACTACATTCATAATGCTTCATTTTTTGCAAACTTAGGCTATGAAAATAAGTGTGTTTTTTGTGAAAGGAATGCTAACTACTCAAATGATATGCTCAAAGTAGTTCTACAATAGTCAGTGATTTTGATGACAGAAGCAATTTCCCACTGTATTACATAACTAATGTAAATTTAGAGACATCAGAAGATCTCATCACAGAGATGTCACAGAGCAAAAGGATATCATTGAAAGCTTTTCATTCTGCCTACAGTTCACTTTTCTCATCCTAGCATCAAATGACCTCTAAAGAGATATGGAATTCTTGCATATCAACACCACAGGAGCCAGACAACTTTGCCTTCTATTCTAGTCTGTGACACATAGACTCCCTCAGTGGCCTACACTGATTATTTTTTTTTTGCTTTATTCAAATTAAATTCCAGGTAATATTGACTGCAAAAGGGTCCCGCATAAAGGTATCAAGGAACTCAAAAATAATCTCCTTTCTGTACTCCATGTAAATAATTTTTCATGTCTAAGTTCAAAATTTATAGATTTCTTTTATCTGCTGAAATTTGGCAATCAATTTATACTTGCAATGGTCAAAAATTTGGTTTTAAATTAGTATACTGCAACAATTTATCAATATTTTCCATTTTATGCCAGACCACTTCTATGATATCTAAATCGATTTTAAGGAAACTGTTGTATGGAAAGAAGTAAGAACATTTGTTGTTACAAAGAGCAAAAATAAAAGCAAAAGTTTTCTGTTATTTAGCAGCAGAATTTGCAAAAACATAAAAATCACTAATAATAAAAATATTTTCTATAATATAATGATATATTTCTCAAAAACACTAGTCCCCAAGTGTAACTTGGAAAATATTACATTCATAGTACTCTTAGAAAATCACTATGTATTTTATGAAAATATGAACATATTTAAAAAGGAATTATACTTAAGCAATGTATGAGACAGAAAATTGAATGAATTTGTTTTACCTGGACTTCATGAACTTTTTGTTTCACACATGCTTTCCTTGAAAATTATTTTTTTCAAAATTTTTCAATTATTTTTTCAATTTCAAAATAGCCAAAAGTCTTTTAAAATTACAATGCAACCCTTCACTGGTGAATCCATACATTTTTTAAAATTTAATTTAGGCACCATGAGTTTCAATACTGCTAATGTTTTGGACTTCATGCATAAAAATATACCAGTGCCAAATCTTCTACCAGTGTGTCTACTTCCCTCCATCATTGTTTCAGTGTCAAAAGTAATATTTCCCCCAACACCCATGCAGTTTGATGTTTCCCAATGAAGACCAGTTCTCAGTTTCTGTTGCCATCTGGCAGTCATTATTTTATTATTTTGTAACATTAAGTGGTTTAATTTATTGCTCTAAATCTCATATGTAAAAAAGACAATTGATTGCCTATTTGTTCCATTGAGTCAGAAAAATTATTAGTCAGAAGAGAATCGAGAAGATTAGTAGGAATGAGAGGAGGTTATTCAAGAGATATTTTTCACAATTGACTGTCTATGAGAACAAATATGGTATAATAAAAAGAATAAAATCTAAAGGGATAAAACAGAAAAACATTATATCCCTAAAACTCAACTCTCAATAACTTCGTAATTCATGATTTTTAATTAAATAAAATATTTAAAAAATATTTTAAAGTAACAGAATAGGCTAATCTGAATTATTTTATCTCCCATGGGATGGCATCAAGATAAAAGACAGATGTTAATCAAGTCAATGGCTTTTTACTAAGCATTCTCCAATACTCAAGTGTACTGACAACATACCAGTAATGTATGATAATTGCATTATAATGAGGTGACACGTGAAAATAAAATAAGTCTTAATTAGGAGTGACACCAGAAGGAGAATCAAGGGAGAAGTTTGTGAATACCACGAGAGAGGAGAATGAGTTAACTATTAATGTGTTAACTTGATCATTTAAAATTAGGAGAAAGATTTACAGGATATTTACTTATAACAGTTCCTATTGACAGTGTTTTGCCATTGTTGAGTAATAAACTTACTTTCTAGTGCTTAGAAGGAAACACCAAAATTCGGGCCGGTGAGGTGGCGCTAGAGGTAAGGTGTCTGCCTTGCAAGCGCTAGCCAAGGAAGGACCACGGTTCCATCCCCCAGCATCACATATGGTCCCCCCAAGCCAGGGGCAATTTCTGAGCACTTAGCCAGGAGTAACCCCTGAGCATCAAATAGGTGTGGCCCCAAAAACCAAAAAAAAAAATGAAATATCCAAATCAAGCAACCCAAGTTCCAGAGAGAGGTTATTCCTTCTAGCTCTCAGTAAAGGATTTATTTAGAACACTGAGATCCAGAGCTTTATGAAAACAGGGATACAACACAGTAACAAAAATTATTTTTCTAGAAACCATAACCATAATAAAATTAAATAAGATCATAAGTTTAAAATAGCTGGAACATTTAGAATCTACTAGGCCATCAATAAAATGCATAGGTCTGTTGTCATTATTATGATCTACTCTCAATTAAAGTAGGTTTCTCCCTGTTTAGAATTGAAGTAGTTTTCTAAATTGAAGTAGGGTTTTACCCTTTTCTCCTTGTTTCTGCCATTAACCTTAATGTCTATTTAGTTTTTCCTAAAGACTAAAAAAGATATTCACATGCACTGAAATAATTCAGAAACAATGCACAATTACTAAAGAAAGGGTAAAAAAAAGTGTCTATATCATATGACTAAGAGTGCATTCTAAAAATTTTCATTCAAACACCTATATTTTTCCTTGCCTGAATTCTCCTTGTCATTTACTATCTCTGTCTTTCTCTGAGTCTAGTCATGTGTCCAGAATTATCTTCCCATATTACAGTGCCCTGTGGTATATATTCCCTTTCCTTCAGTTCCCTTTAAAGCCTCAATTGCTTCTTTGTCATTTCATGCAAAGCAGGTCTCACCTGCCCAAGATTCTGACTCTAATTTACATAATCCAACAACAGAGAAAGGGAATTCAGATACAAACAACACTTTTCAAAATATATGCCAAAATAATATATTCAGTTATATCATTACCACTATCATTCATTTATATCATCACTTCAATAATTATATCACCTCATGGTGATTTATTCTTCTAGCTCCTTCTTAATGACCTCTCCAAATCCTATTTCAAACACTGCTCTAGATTCTTTGGCATTTTTGTGCTGTTCTTTCTCTAACTCTGTTGTTCAATTTTCTTAAGACTAGGAGGTCAATTATTTAATCTGGAAATTCAATCTGTGTTGGTTTCTGTGAGACCAGGAAGATAAGGTAAATCAATTTGGTGAATACGTACAATTCTACTAAACTTGAAAACAGGCACCACATTAATTCTTATTATTGTCTCAGTTTCTCAATGATGGCAAGTACCTTGGTAATCTACCAAGAATATTGTGCATCTAGTATTCATGTACTGCCATGTTTATTGCAGTTATATATGCAAATCATTCATTTATTTATTAATATATATATTTACTTTTTGGTCCATTCTTAGTGGCACTTGAGTTTGCTACAGGCTCTGTGTTAAAGGTTCACTCCTATACCTAGCAGCTCTTTTTAAAAAATACAACACAAATTTGGCATAATTGATCATAACACATTGGTTTCCAGATAAGTGAAAGCAAAATTATTTTAAAAATAGAAATAAGGGACCGGGAAGGTGGCGCTAGAGGCAAGGTGTCTGCCTTGCAAACGCTAGCTTGGGATGGACCGCGGTTTGATCCCCCGGCATCCCATATTGTCCCCCCAAGCCAGGAGTGATTTCTGAGCGCATAGCCAGGAGTAACCCCTGAGCATCAAATGGGTGTGGCCCAAAAACCAAAGGGGAAAAAAAACAGAAATAAAAATCTAAACTGGAAGAAAAGAAAAATGAGAGAGAAAAAGAAAGGAAGATAAAAAGAAAGAAAGAAAAAGAAAGAACATTAAAAGGAAAAATACAGTAGCAATAACATTTGTGAAAATTACTATAAATCCAGTGAAGCCAATAAAATGGCAGAACGTTTGTAAACTCTTTCTGTTGTTCATTCTATTAAATTATAATGTTCTTTCAGAGATGATAGCATCAAACCAATGAAGTTTTCCAGATATTCAAAGCACTATTACATATACTGTTTCTGTTAGGGGCATTTACTCAGATTCTAGTAAGTCTATGGGACTAACCATTTCAAATATTTGTTTGTGGGCATGGTTAAAACTGCTAGGCTTCCAGGAAGCAGAAAGATATGGGGCAGGGTGCCCACATTCTCACGAAAATGTTCTGGTGATTTCAGTCGAAAAAAATCCAGCATATTTGAAATGTATTTTCATTGGTGTCCCCACAGGGAATCCTCAAGAGTCAGTGATAAGGCAAGACCATCATGAAAATACTGAATCTGGGTTAGCAAGCATGGTCTCTGCAGCATGGGGACTTGGCTCACTCTCTCCTCTTCAGATGGTGAAGTTTCTGCTGCATGATTCATGGAGCTATAATCTTTCATGGCTCAGTTTTCATCTAGTTCAAGAAAAGAAAGAGTCTATGGAGCAAGCCCGGTTTCAGTATGACTCCTTGCAGTTCTTGGATAATCATATATAATGCCAGGTATCAAATCTATGTCCATCGTATGTAAGGCAAGCATCTTAACTCCTTTATTATCTCTCCAGGCAACAAACTTACAACTATCTGCCATATTTTCCAGCATATAAGATGACTGGGCATATAAGAGGACCTCCTACTTTTCATGTTGAAATATAGGATTTGAGCTATATTTACCATATAATCTCTTTTAACACACACCTAAAGGAAATTAAAAATGTAAGTGAAAGAGTAGAACCCTCAAAGGTCAACAATATATTTTTAATAAAGCTGGACTTTGGAATGCCAACAATCATTTTACATTTGTCATTTGTAATGAGTGACTGTGATTTTTTAATTGAGATCTACATTGAAAGCAGGGAGAGGGGGCTCCTCCAAGAGCAGCTGGCTGGGGTACAGTGATTAATAGTATTAATAGTGATTAATAGCTAGAGAGAGACACAGTGCCTCCTCTGTGTCCCATAAAAGCTGAACAGAAGACTGAGCACCAGAAAGCCACCTACTCTGCAGCTGGATGAGATGTGGCTCTGGATAACTCAACTCCTCTGTGTACCCTGAAAGATGAATAAGGCAAGCAGAGGACTGAGTGACGATGCCTGGCAGCTGGATGGGATGTGGTAAAAAGAGGGAGGTAGATCACTCGTCCCTGAAGGTGGAGTAAGTTTCAAAATTCTGTATACCGGCGTATAAGACGACTTCATATTTAAGAATTTTTTATGGATTAAAACTTCATCTTATCTATGGGAAAATATAGTATATTTAATTCATCAAGATAAAATAATAATTCTATTTTTGGGAGAAGCCAGATACATGATGCTCAATGTCAATTTTATATCTTTACTAAGTGCTTGCTCCCTGTGGTACTTGTGCTACTCTGTGTGCTTGGGATCAAAACACAGTCAGAAATATGTAAAACAAATGGCTTATCCCCTCTATTATATCTCCAGAAAAACAAAATAATCTCTTTCATGAAGTTTCTTTGTCATTCCTTTCTTAATAAAGATTTTATTCTAAAATAAACACAAGCAGAGAAATGAAAAAATTAAGTGTAAGCATAACCCAGTTAAAAAATATCTCTGATTTATGGAGTTCAACCTTGAAAAAAATTAAACAGAAGCATGTGAATTAAAGCTCCCAGTAGAGAGCAATAATTTATACAGCAAGCACTTGCCTGGTAATCTGAGCACAGTGTGATTCTGGGAGCTAAGAGATCAGGAATGTCTCTATAGATAGTAGATACCTGACCTTTGTGACTGGCCAGGGGAGAAAGACACAGGCATGCTCAGTTTGCAACTATAACAGAGTGGTTCCTAGTTCATGAAATTTAGAGACTAAGAAGTTCAAGAATAAAAGGTGATTTTCAGTCAGAGTGTAAGCTTGACTTGGGAAAAGGAAAATACAATAATTAGACAAAGGTAGTCAACCCTAAAACCACCATAACAAATATAAATGTTCAGGTAAACCCAATATAGAGAATGGAAGTACAATTCAGTGGAAACTTCCAATATTTTTCAAACTCCGTATTTCATTTGGGTATTTTTCAAGTGATTTATTTTTAATTTTAGAGGTGAACTGAATATATTGTCTTAAAATAGGATTTAATATATCTTTTTGATATCAGACAAATAAGGATTCCTACTTCTGCCTCAAAGGCATGCTGTATTTCATAGATAGCATATCAAATCTCACTAACCTGAAAAATCTAGTTTATACCTGAACTTAGAAAAAAAAGATGGAAGTTTGCTGTATTTTCTTATAAACACAGCATACCCTGAACCAAGAAAGTCAGATTTTCAAGATCTGTGACTAATTAACTCTCTTTATAATGAGTTCTCTTTTGAGTAAGAACAGTCATCCTAATGTCTCCTATTCAATATCAATGCTTTCCTTTGTTCCTATTAGTGTTTGTAACTCTGGAGCTCTTTGGAATGGAGTACTATGTTATTCCTTGCTATCCAGTTACAGATCTATGCAACTGTGTGTCTTTTGTTTGATCTTTTATCAGAGTCATAAAGGGCTGCAAGTTCTAAACAGTCAACAGTTAAGAGTTAAATTCTGGATTGTGAACTGGGGTCTGACATTGACTCTGTCTCATCTAGCCACATGTAATGTACATAACAAGTATTGAGGCACTTTGCCTTTTGATGAAATAACAAGCAGTAACATTACTACACAAATAAAAAAGGCATAAATTGGTAAAACTTGCTTTCTTTGCTTGCTTTGACTAAATAGGCTGCTAGATTAATCTGGTGCTCACTAGTTAAAAATGCAAGTTTGTGATTATCATGAGAACTCCTTTAATAAATAAAATACAGATATGAAGCACACAACAAACATTTGTCAGATCTTATGAAGCAGATCTACACCTGTCCATTTTTAGGGTCAATTGTCGAAGCCAGCGTGATAACAGTGACAGGGTGTTTGCCTTGCAAACAGCTGACTCGGGATGAACCCAGATTCAGTCCCAGAATCCCAAATAGTCCCCTGAGCATGTCAGAAGTGATTTCTGAGAGCAGAGCCAGAAGTATTCCCTGAGAGAAGCCAGGTGAGGCCCAGAAATCTAAATAAATAAATCAAATGATATTTTAAAAAAGAAAGAGATGGACAATTGTCAAAAGAGAAAGAGGTTCTCCATTTATTGAGTTCTTATCACTCACACACTTATATGTCTCACACACTTATCCTAATTGATTTTATTCCTTAAGATTACCTACCTAAGAAGACATTTGAGTTTGTAGTCTCTAGTTAAGAATATGCAGAGGTAAAAAAGGAGAGATTGCAAGGTTAAAAAGGCAAGCATAAGCCACAGACACACACCACAAGTCAAGGCTTGAGCATGTAGGCACATTTACAAACATATCTCAATGTCCCATTAGTTAGGCAGTTTCACCCCCTTCACTGCTGGGTATACAATAGATAAATAAATAGCAAAAATGCATGTGATATATATTTAGATTGCACATTAGACTTTAAAATCTATGCCTAACTGAATGCATTAGCCCGTGTTTTCTGTTTATGTCTCCACAATGCCATGGAAACACAGTGCGGCATCCTAATCGGCCTCTCCTGGCAATAAATAAACAAAGTCTTTGTCTATTCATGTCTCCATTTCTTTTTTTTCTGTAATTTACAATTTCAGAAAAGAAAATAGATCAGTGGTTTTTACTTATTTCCCTCTCTGCCCCTTCCAGTTTCTTCTCTTGCAAAGCAATCTGCAAAGGATGCAGAATGTACCTTCTAGTGATGAGTGAGATTCAAAGCTAAGTCGCCAGCCCTCAAAGGCAGTATTTTCCCTCCTGGGCTCATCATTTCTTTTTTATAAAATAGTATGATAATTAAACTCTTTAATGAGGTTCTCCAAGTATTTTAGTCTAGCCCAATGACCACTTAATATAGTTATTTTAGGCTGAAACTGATAGAAAACACATAAAATCAGGACCATTCCATGCCCCTCCTCGAGGAGTGTAAAAGGCAATATCCAGTTCATTTTACAGAGATAGCAACAGCAGTCACAGTTCTTAAGTGGCTCCGTGATGGTCTCCACCCCTCTCGCCTCACTGGCTCCAGCTCCTGGAAGCAGACAAGTCAGTTCCCACACCCACACCTTGGCCCTAATGTGCAAGGGGAACGTGAAACCAGAGGCTCAAAGTGCTGGAGTACAGTGTCTCACAGGGCAGTTTTCTCCTGTCTGGCTCCTGCTGTCCCCAGTCAGGCGGTAACCCAAGACTTGGAAAGCTGATTATCATCTGTGTGGATGGGATGGGGGGGTGGTCTGGGACTGGTTTTATTAGGTTGCTCAAATCTGGACTCCCCTGAAGTCAAGTGCAATAGTCTAATGATATGGTGCAGAGGTCAGGTCCTTGTCTGCCTGCAGAAGTTCTTACATGTTCTTTGCTGGTTGACTTGGGAACTTCGTATATCAGGCCTAGTTGATTCATCTGGCAGGTTTCAGCACCGTGGGCAGTTCTGGCTTCCTTCCAATCAGGGACCACGTGTGGTAAACCTCGGTGCCAAATATTGCTAGAAACATCCTTTTATATCAGTCCTGAAAAACAGTTGTGGACTGGATTTTAGACAATTCAAAAAAATACATCAGTCAGAGCATCCGCCCAAGGAGAGATATTTCTTATCTAGAATTGTCAAATGAGATATCTTTAGTCAGAAAACAAAGTGTGGCAGAGACAGGGCTCAGTGGTACAATATCTCTCCTGGGACTGCAAGGCTTCCATGCTCAGTCATGGAATGCTTCCATTCTTTTACACACTGAGGTGACCCCTAGAAGACAGATAAAGGTGGGACTTCAAAATCACCTTCCAACTGCAGAGTGCAACCTCTGGAAATATTTACTTATTTTGTGATTACCAGAAACAAGTGTATGTGATACCTGAAAGAGAAGAGTAAAAGATTATTTTTTTTAGAAAAGGTTAATTTACTTTGTCAAAACAAGCAAAGCATACACAGATAAATCTTCCTTGACTTATGGTGAAGAGTGATGGCCTTTATTTTTAAAAAATGTACATATAGGATAACATATCAAAAAGAACTGTATTTTCACGTATTTTTTTTTTAAAAATACAATTTTGAAATAAGATCTAGCTAGGTAGTTAATTTTTCTTTTTAGAGCTCTTTTGTTGTATGCAAAATAATCAATGAAGCAAATTTTGAATAATCTCCGATGTTGAGCAGTTAAGAAGTATTTCAGATGGGAAGAAACCAATGCACTTGATTACAAAGCCTTTTCCTTCCACCAATTTTTTCTGAATATCTAATATGAGTGCTGTGCATTATTAAATGCTTTTCATCTAGTCTCATTTTCTGAGTTTTTGTGATTAATTACCTTCCAAGATGACACCTCCATTAAGACCTATTTTTCCTTTATAGCTAGGGAGGAAATTTTAGCCCATCATTTCATCAAGGAACACTTTTTATCAGTGTTTTACATTGATTACTTGTAACATTTTGGATGCTCTTCTCTTCAAAGAGGATCTCTCTTCATCTAAGCTCCATGTATTTTCTTTGAATTCATGTTAGAAACAACTCCAAGACTTTTACAAATAAGCCAAATGTAAATATAGACATTTCTGCTTTGCCATAAATATAGTCTGGAAATAGCTCAATCCAACATAATCATTCATTACACACTAAAAATAACAGAGGTGTATGAGGGAAGTAGCACTAAGGCAGATGGTCGAGAAACTAGGAAGCATATCCTGTCCCTAGTAATACTAGCCTGCATATAATTCAGATTAACTTCTCGGGCATCTCATACATTGCTTTGTCTTTGCATATTTGCGTGCTAGGCTTATATATTTTCCTTCATGATTTAGATTTGGTCTAGATATCACTTTGTTCTTATTTTAAGGGGAGAGCTATATCTGGAGTTGTTCAGCGCTCACGCCTGTCCTTATGCTTAGGAATCACTTCCTATGGGACTTGTTGGGGCATATTGAGTGTTGGGTACAAGGCAAGAACCTATTTGGCCAATAGTACTCTATTCTAAAGGAGATTGTTTTCGCCACAGTCCAGAGTATGATCCTACGATAACAATCTTCATCATTTATTTGGGAAAGGGGATGGAATTAGAATATCTTGACACAAGTGGACTAGTTTTTACAGTGTTTTTGTTATTTCTACTTGCAGTCTCTTCAGGTTGCATTTTAGGGTGAGGAGGATTATTGTGGTTCTTAATTTTACATACTAGCCATTTAGCATTTAGTGGAAGGGCATCTATACATTAAAGTTGTTGTTCTATGTTTTTGCTTTTAATGAATCCCTTCATATACTGCTAAAGCTTCCCCTTTTACATAGAAGAACATTGCTCCATAGGTCCAAAAAGAAATATGCTAGTAATCTGCATAGGAGGTACATGTCAATCTGTTAGTAATCTGTATAAGGAAGCATGAAACTTCAAGTTATTTTGACATCAGAAATTTACAAGACTTTTAACTTATTTTGATAAACACATTTCTTAAGACTTGAAAAGTCTACACTCTTAAGAGAAATTCTGTTAAAAATCAAAATCTGAGGGCCTGGAGAAATAGCATAGTGGGTGGGGCATTAGCCTTGCCCATGGATCACCTGGAATCAATCCCTGACATCCCACATGATCCCATGCCTGCCAGGAGTAACTTTTGAGCATTGAGCCTGGACTTTACCCCTAAGCATTACCTGGCATAGACCAGAAACCAAAAACAAACCATAAAAAGAGGTTTAGATTGAGAACCAAGGGACAGAGCACAAAGGTTAGGATACAGATATTGTATTTGTGAAGACAATTTTTTCTAAGAATTATATGGTACCAGGAGCATTACAGGATATAGCTTCAGTAGCCTCTAGCATTGCCTTATTGGGTTCAAGCATTAAAGCATAATCCAAGTGTCAGTGGGAGTAACCCTTAGGTCCCCAACCCATTGTAGACACACACACATACATACAAAAATAAAATAAAATAAAACAAAATAAGTAAACAGGAATTAAATAATCTCTAGCTCTAAAAATGGCATATTATTATGTTCTGAACATGACCCATAGGATGCCAAGCTCCCAAATCTCACTGATTCTTCACTATAAAGGTACAAACTTTCCTCATTTCAGATCTGACTTACTTGTAGAGATATTTGCTGATAAAAAGGTGAAGAGAGCAATGAAAAAGAAGATTTTGTGAATAAAATTTATCACTTTGGTAAAATTTGTAAAGATGTATTATAACTAAAATACAAAAGAAGCAAACAATGCTAATTTTACCTTTAGAATAAATCTCTGTATTTATTTATTTATTTATGTATGTATGTATTTATTATGGAAGCTCAATTTCCAGCTTTTTAAAAAACCTCCACATTTTCTATAAAGGCTGGACTAGAGGTCATTTCCACCAGCATTGAATGAGAGTCCCTTTCTCCCCATATCTCCGCCAGCACTGATTGTTCTTGTTCTTTGTGATATGTACCAGTGGCATGAGATGGTACCTCAATGTTGTTTTGACTTGCATCTCCTTGGAGGTTAGTGATGTGGAGCATTTTCAACTGGAAATTGAGCTCCCATCTAATCCAGTAATACCTCTCCTAGGGATATGGCCTAGGAACAAAGAAACATAATTCAGAAATTCCTTCTGTACACCTCTGTTCATTGCAGCTCTATTTACAATAGCCAGAATATGGAAACAACCAAGATGCCCGACAACAAATGAGTGGCTAAAGGAACTGATACATATACACAATGGAATACTATGCAGCCATCAAAAATGAAGCCATGAATGAGCATAGAAACTATTATGCTGATTGAAATAAGACAGAAGGAGAAAGATCAATACAGAATAGTCTCACACATCTGTGAGATTTATGAAAAATAAAAGATATTTTTGTAATAACACACAGAGACAAAAAAAATGAGGATTGGAAGGGCCAGCCTACAAAATGAAGCTTATCACAAAGAGTGGTGAGTGCAGTTAGATAAATAACTACACTAACAATTATCCTGATAATGATAATTAGTGAGAGAAAGAGAATACTTGTCTCAAATACAACTGGAGGAGGGGGATGAGGGCATTGGTTTTAGGAAGGTTTCACTGGTGAAAAGGGGATGTTCTTTTCTAGAAATGAAACCCAATTACAAACATGTTTGTAGTCATGGTGCTTAAATAAATTATCTAAGAAGGAATAATATAAAAAATATAGAATGAATATTCTTTTTGCTGATATCACTTTCTATTTACCAATCATACTAGAATGAATTTATAATGTATAAATACAAATTACAGTCAAAAGGACCAATATCAAATTCTAATTTCAAGCTTGCTCTGTACTGTTATTAACATTAACTACTTTACTTTTTAGCTCATCAAGAACATTAAATATAAAACACAAAATTTATTTGGCTTCTATTACTTCTGGTCTCTGTGGTCAGGAAGCATCCCTGGCAACTCTAGGGGATCATATAGAGTACCAGGGATTAAACCAGGATCTGCCATGGGTAAGACAAGCATCCTAACTGCTGCAATATCTCTCTGACCCCTAAAATACAAATTTTGGCTATTTACTCAAGTGGAGAACAGTACAAGTTAGGAAATTTAGGCTTCTTGGGATGGAGCAGTGGCGCAGAATGGTAAGGCCTCTCCCTTGCTGGCGCTAGCCTAGGACAGACCGTGGTTTGATTCCCCGGAGTCCCATATAGGCCCCCAAGCCAGGAGGGATTTCTGAGGGCATAGCCAGGAGTAACCCCTGAGCATCACCGAACGTGGCCCAAAGCAAAAAAAAACAAACAAACAAAAAGGAAATTTAGGCTTCTTTACTAAAAAAACATTAGGAAACATTAGATTAACCTTTTAATGAAATTGGCAACACTATTAAGTCAATTTGTGGTGATTTAACTAAATCAGAATAAGAAAAAGTCAGAATAACAAAAGCCTGGGTAGGTAGCTGTGGATATGAAAGAAATGGATAATGGATGTATTTGGTACACTCTTGTTCCTATCTGAATTAAATTTGCTCTTTTATTCTTTTTTTAGAATTAGTAACCTATTATAAACACATTAAACTGTTAAAGCAATTTTAAAAAGATTAAAAAGTCAAAAAGTGATTACATTTGAGCATTGATTATTCTATTAAAGAAAAGTAACCTATTCTAAGAAGCAGAAATTTACTAATGGCAAGCTGCAAATAGGAATGGTTATACCCAAACTGGACAGAATGAAACTATTTTCTGAGAAAGGTAATTGTGAGAACAAAACTGAAGGTAGCCATAAAAGCCAAAGGTAGCGACAGAAGTATCCAGGGTGTCTCTGGTCTAGTTGCAAATCGGAATTGACTTATTCTGGTAGGTGGGTGGACTATTCAGTTTCGTTTTGTTTCTCAGCTGGTTTTAGGCTGCTTTGTTTCATTTTAATTCCATGCAAGTTTTTGTCTGTAAGAAATCTGGCACAATCAAAGCAATGAAACTTTGTAACATCAGTGTTTTATATCTTGCTAAAAATTTAGTATGCAAAGCATGGTGCGCAACAAGCCATGTAGTCGACACCTGAAGCTTGTGGAAAATGAAAAGCTTCAGGGCTCCAGTTATGAAAATTATAGATCTGTGTGTACAGGTGAATATATGCACCCAAACGATGATGACAGACTGGAATGGAATTTTCCATATAGTAGTGGTTGATGTAATTGCCAACTTTATAATAACTATAAACTTTGTATCTATTCATTCTTTCTCAATAGTCCTGGGTGATGTGATTCTTATTTGATGATATATATATATATATATATATATACCTATGTATCTACCTATTCATACATAATTTTTGGTATGGGGTCATACCAAACAAATCAGTCCTGAGACTACTCTTGGGAGGAAGAGGATTGTTCCCTAGGATAAACATGGAAGCATGCAGTGTCAGTGATCAAACCCAAAACCCCACGATGTGAAGAGGTGTTTATCTACTGAGTTATCTCTTTGCCCAACTATATATATTTTCATTGAAAGTGTTTTTACAAAATTACAAAATGAAATATGCTCATTGTGAAAACAAGTATCTACAAAATGTTTAAGTATAAAATCCTCTAGAGAACTGTCATACAAAGTAAATAAAGTTAACATTTTAATGTAGATATTTCTTTATGAATTGGTTATTAAAATAAGCAAAATCTCTACATATTACTATATTTTACATTGAATAATAATAATGTATTTTATATTATCACATTTTCAATCAAGTTATTGATTGATTGAACATGTCAATCAAGTTATTCCTACCTTTTCATTTTATTTTCTGTAAGTAGATTTGCAGAAGCAGAGGATAAGCATATTTAAATTTTTAGTTGCTTTGCAAGGTGATCTTCCAGAAAATGGTATAATGCCATCAATCTCTATGTTTTTTTTTTTTTGGTCATTTTTGAGAGGTTTAAAATGTATCTTATTGTTGCAAATGTCTTTAAACCATAGCCCAAATTTAAATGTTTTTACAAGTATCTGGAGAGAGTTGTATAGCAATGATTCATCTCATTCTGTGGTTTCCCATTAAGTAAGCCACTCTATTTTAAAAACTAGAAATCTATAAAATATATTTAAAAGTTACAGTTCACTCTAGGTTCTTCTAAATCAAAGTGTGCTGATTAAAGTATGATATGCACACGTTTCTCTTTCTACCTTTCTGTGCATATCTTTTAGGGGGTTACAAATTTCTCTTTTCATCTGCTACAAGTGATTGTATCCCCAGAGAGACTATTCAGCTTTCATAATTTCACTCCACACAAACCATAATCCTCCAGGGTCATTATGCTATCTGCACAATGATGTTACCCAGATCACTCTCTGGCCTAAATGTGAGCAGCTTCCTTGTCTGTCATCCTTAGCTCGCAACTTTATTCTCTATAGTTTAACACTATGCAAATGTTTTCCAAGATTCGGTTTGATTATCACTTTTTATAAAGCCTTGCCCAAATGCCTGGCACTCCTGAAGTTTATGAGACTACTTGGCAATGCTCATTTCTCCATTGCTGCCTATCAATGTAGGGCTGTGAATGAGTACTATTCCTGAGACCCTCTTTATGGCTACAGATGGATATGAATATCCATACCAATGGATATTCATATTTATGGATATTTTCTTCTTCGGTTTTCCTTAGAACCAAATTGTACCCTATATAAGGAAAGTTATTAAAACCATTAATAAATAAATGTATAATTGAAAATTAAAACTACTTATTAGTCCCCCCGAATTCAAGTTTGAAAAACCTGAGACCGAACAAATTGAGCATAAACAGGAAACAAAAGAAAAATCTTGAGGTGAAAAACAATTTAAAACACTGTGCTATTTACTTACTTAATACATTCTTTAATGAAAATACTTGGTTTCCAAAAATTAATATAAATGAAGAACATGTTTTTAAAACATAGAGGAAAAATAAATTTTTCCTATAGTAGCCCATAGCTAATATTGAGTGAAAATAAAACATTTTTCTTTTCTTGTTTTACTCCCATTTTTCAAAATACTAACCATTATTTAAAATCCTCTGCCTATCATTCAAAGAAGCAGAGACAGTTGTTCATTCTGAGTTGGGTTTTTGCTTATCTGACCAGCAGGGTCAGGATAATAAATCACTCCACCCAGGGGAATAATGAAATCCTTAATGGATTTGTACAGTTACCAGAAAAATGGGGGGATCAAAAGAAAACATTCAGGATTCGATTCATTTTCAAATATTATGCAGTATTTAAGAAAAAGCACAGAAAAGTCATATAGGTAAAGCAGAAAGGTGGGGTGGGAGAGAAGTAGCCTTCCCACTGGAAAAAAAATGTACCATTTCTTTTTCAAAAAACTATCTCTCAAATAATGCATTTCACCCTCATATAAACAATTAATAGACACCCAGAAACCCCTTCCCCCAGCTCCAAACCTAGCCCTCACCCTGTCAATCAGATGCCACCTACTTTTATGTTTGTGAGAATATTTTTGTTGTTGCTGCAGATCAAGCTGCAGTCAGTCAACAGCAACCTTGGGCTATCAGATTCTTCTTAGTGGAAAAGCACTAAGCAGCAAGGTCAAAGATGCTTGCTCCTTTCTAATATTGCATAGGGGGGACGTGGGAAACAGAGCAGAAGAGAGGATTCAGGACCCAGATAACAATCTAACAACATTTTAGACTCTTAGCTCACTACTCTAAATTCATGAGGGCTTGAAAAAAAGTGTGAGGCTTTGCTTTGAAGGGTCCTTTTAAATGTAGAAAGAAAATTTTAAAAAAGAGAAGAATTAAAGATTTTTTATTGAATTATTTAGTTTCTTATGTGGGATATAAGAACTATATTTTAATGAATAGTCATCACACAAAACATTTATTTTGTAATATTGTTTAAGTGGTAAAATATAAATTATTCATGGGATTTTTTAAAAAAAAACCTTGAAATTTCGATAGTTACTTTTATTTTGAATGAGAGTAAAACATTTTTCCTTGTTCTGCTTTAGACGTGCTGTATGGGCATAGCAAAATACTTATTATTTCTGTGCCTCAAATAACCTGTCTGGGGAAACTTCAATTTCACCATAAAAATGTTAAGAATGTCTCACTCCAAACTACTTTACTCTTAGAAGATATTACACACTAGATTTAAAAAAATCAAATCTAATTTTACATTTAGAAAATAAAATACCTAGCACTGTGCCTGGCAGACCACAGTGATTTAAAAAACATAAAAATAAACATTTTGTGATATATTATGACAGTAGCAAGCTATAATAAAATTAATATATTAAAAATGTTTCAGCAGCCTGGTGTGGTGCTTGCCAGAGCTAATTCTGTTTCTGCCCCTGAGCAATCGCCAGGTGTGATCCCTGAGTGCAGAGCTAGGAGTAAAGTCCAAAAAACAGGAAGGCCTCTCTGTACCTCCTAAAATGTTATTTTAATTTTATGTTTCCCCTTCTTTTTTTCCTTTTGGTAATAAATATTAAGCACTTAATGCTATTGAATTCAATAAAAGTATTGCTATGTATGTATATATATATATATATATATATATATATATATATATATATATATATGTTTTTGGACCACATCCAGTGACGCTCAGGGGTTACTCCTGGCTATTTGCTCAGAAGTCGCTCCTGGCAGGCATGGGGGACCATATGGGGAACCAGGGGATCGAACCGCGGTCCGTCCTAGGTTAGTGCAGGCAAGGCAGGCACCTTACCTCCAGCGCCACCACCCGGCCCCTATTGCTATGTATATTTACATCTATAGACTCATGTCATTAATACAGAGAAGGACACTTAAATGTTGTTAGAAATTCTTCTACATCTGAGCAAGAATTCCTGATAAAAACCACAGAATTACCATACTTGGTTAGACTTAGGTCTAGGTATGCTGCAGTTTTGTCTCAGCTGTTATGACATCCAAGCATATGACAACATCTTTGCTTCTTTTACAAGATTTCCTGGAGTTTGCACTCCCTTTGTGATCTTGGCAGAGACTCTGCTGCTGAAATAACATATAGAGTCCTCACCAAAATGGTGTACTGCTAAAATGCCAGAAAGCTGCTAGCGTGGGCAAAATCTGCAAGCGACAGCCGCCACCTCCTACCTGGCCAACCTTGTCTTCCCACAGTTCCTTAAAGTTTTCTAAGGAGTGTTATTTCCACCCCTAAAATAAAATAGTTCTAGAATTCCCTAATTCTTTCAGACCTTCTCTTTCGAAGGCAAAGAAAAATGGATTGTTCAAAAATGAACTTAAAATTCGGATAGGATTTTCCATACAAATTATTAAATGTGTATATTATATCCATATCTTCTATGTTAAAATAAAAAGCCCCCTTATGTTAACCAAGTATTTTATATGATAATTTCTATAACCAAATATTACCCTGTTTATTGGGTCAACATACAATTCTTTTCAGGAACTGAAAATTTGAGTCTTTTTCTTTTTAAGTAGTATCTGTTAGCATTGGAAGACCTGACATACACTTAATAAATGTTACATTTAACAAACTCATATTTTTCCAAGAACATAATTCATGTTTTACCCGCCAATATGTACTAAGTGCCTTCTATGTGCTGAGTATCTTTCCCAATATTGGAATATAGCAATAGAAAGGATAACAAATGCTTTTACAGAACCTACTGAAACCTTCCATTCAATTGAATTGAGGTAAACAATTCTGAATAAATTTTAATGTGTCATATCATGAGAGCAATAATAAATAAATTCGAGAAAGATAAAAGCAAGCAGTAAAGTGGTAGTTAGTATTCTTGTTGTGGTCAAGAAATGACTTGATACATAAGTTTCCAGATGGAATTAAAGAAAAAAACTTGCAGATAGGAGTCTGTAAAGAAAACATTCTAAGAAGATAATCTATAGTAGGCATATATCTAGCACACTTTTTGAAAAGCTGTGAGTACAAAATGATAAAATAGGGGAACAGGATAGCAAGGAGAGGGAGTGCCATCTGAAAAAGTAAACTCCCAAATCATTGGGGCCAATTAGACCACAATGGCAATATTGAAAATCATTCTGAGTTGCAAAGGCAATACAAGTCTCAAAAGAGAGAGAGAGAGAGAGAGAGAGAGAGAGGACATACTTTAAAATATCACCCATCTTTTTAGACGATAAATCTAAGACAAATAAAATGAAATAAAACAGTAGCTAATGACCCTGTCTTGTGAAAGTGAAAGTGGGAGAAATGATAAATGGTCAGATTCAGACCACTTTTCAATACATTTGACATCCCACACAATGTGGTATATGAAAATGCAAAGTGAGAATTCAGGGAAACTCCAAGATTCTTGACATGTGTAAAATTCTGACAGAACTGATAAAACAGAACTGCCATTTATCAAGAGTAAAAAATTTAAGTCTGAAAATGCAACATTTGCATTACCTATTAGTAATACATATTGAATTGTCAAATAGTAGGTTGAATAATATCAGGATGACATTCAGGAGAGCTTTGCAGGCTAAAAAGGTAAATTGACTATGGTAAGTACCAAAAACTGGGCTAATCAGCATATTTTTTGTAGATGTTATATAACAAATTACTTCAAAACCAGGTGGCTTACAACACTAAGGTTGTTCTGGTTCAGAGGTTTATTTGCTTAAAGGAATGACTTTTTAGACTCAATTCTATGTTTTGGTGAAATGTAGATCCAATTCAAATGTTTCATTCAGCACCCATGCTGAAGGAACAACAGATTGCTGGGACATACCTTTGGGATAAGCACAGGAAAACAGATTCCTGGAGAAAATTTACATTGCATTTTAAAGTTTACTTTCAAACCAGATATACTGTCACCTCTGTTCATAATCCATGGGCTGTGGAAAAGTCATTAGGCAAAGACAAATAACTGCAGGATAGGGAAACATACTTGGCATGTGATGTACACTAATACCAGTACACACCATATTCTAAAAGTCATTTCTTAAAAGAAATATCTTAATAATTGAATTTCAAACTATTTACTGAGGTGCTATTTTTTGCTTCAACAAATCTTAATTTTATAAAATTATAAATATTGTTTTATATATTATATAATATGTTATACTTTATTTTATTTATAAAATTATAAATATTGTTTTATAATTTTATAAAGTACAAAAGAATGTATTATAAGACTGACTTAAAAATAAAGAGATATGGGACCGGCGCAGTGGCGCTAGAGGTAACATGTCTGCCTTGCAGCGCTAGCCTAGGACAGACTGCGGTTCTATCCCCCGGTTTCCTATAGGTCCTCCAAGTCAGGAGTGACTTCTGAGAGCATAGCCAGGAGTAACCCCTGAGCATCACCAGGTATGGCCCCCCAAAAACCAAAAATAAATAAAGAGGTATAAAAGTTAAGTTCATGGTTTTAAACAAGCACTTGATCACAATACTACAAACATTTCTAGATAATTATTTCCATTGTTCTTATCTTGCTTAAGGGATAGTTTATAAAATGAATCAGTCCATTGAAACCCCTTCAAAAAGTACTGCCCTAGTACTGATGACTCTACCATAACCAAATCTTTCTACTTTCAGTGTTAGAATCATGTAATAATAGCAGTTTGAATATAAAACCAAGTTACCAATAATTTTAAATAGACATGACTTTTAGTCATTTACTCATTTATATATTCAATTGTCCAGGTTTATTTGATCCCAGCGTTCTGTGCTTCAGCTATTAAGTAAAAAATGGGAAAAATCCATATCCTGATTTATGATTTTCACTATGTTTTTCTTAATTCTTATTGCAGTGCCTTTAAAATTTCTATCCCTGCTGTACACATACAAATTACTAAAATCTCCTGGCCACATTCTGAGAGTACCTTAATTGACTGTTATCAAGCTGTTCTTTTTAAATGTTCCAGCATTTGATCTTTTTAAAATGCTTCTGAGACTTAACTGATGCCAAACTGACTGGTCTAATTTCCTGCTATGTCTTTAGATCCTTAAAAAAAATAAAGTAGGGCTTTATTTTTCTTTCTTCCTCACAAAATCCATACTAAATTTAGTTAAGTTCTTTCCACAAACAATTAAATTCTATTCTTTCTATTAATTTCCTACACTTGAACCTGCTGTGTCTCTCCAGTCACAAGCTATCCTACAGTTTAGATAAATATTATGTCATGCTTACTCAATCCAAATGAAAGAACCTTCATAGACCCATATGTATCTAGAGAACCTGGATAACAGAAATGTAGATTATATTTTCTGAGCATTGGCTGGACAAATAACAGCATCCAGAATCCTTTCAGTGACTGATTAAAAGGGAAAAAACAGAGTGATGAGAATAACATTAATATGAATTCTAGAAATGCAGAACATGAACTATGAATATCCAAGATTCACAATTAGCAGCTTAGCCTCCTTAGCCCCCCAAAGCACTCGGAGTATGTGTGTATGTTGGGAAGATTAACAGTTCCTCAAGAGTTGAGACAAGGATATAGGGTGATAGTACAGTGGGTATGATACTTTCTTTGTACATAGCCAACCTTAATTTGATTCTTGGTACCCCATATACCACACACCACCCCAGTCTACCAGGAATGATTCATGAATACAGTGCCAGAAGTAAGTCCTGAGCACCTCTGAGAATGCTCCTCACCAAAAAGCAATTCTTGTGGAAAATTTCAATTGCTTCTAAATTTTATCTCATTAACTTAGCGGATGTAAAAGCAAGTAACATTCATTTATATTAAATTATTTCTAGTCTTCCTTGAAATTGTTTAATTTTAAAGTTAATGAGCAATTTAAAATCAATGTCTCTGGATCTAGAAATTATTTATTTTGGACCACATTTTCTTAGCATTGCTAAGAAATCGGTTGATTTTTCATTCAAAGATATGGAAGGAGTTGATTATTCCAGTTAAGTGGTTTTTTTAATCATTTCAAACAAAATAGGTGATATCATAGATAAATTTATGACATGAAATTTTAATTTATTTTATACCATGCAAAAGCTTCACTAAGGATTCATTAACATTTCAAATTTAAAAAATCAATAGTTAGGTAGATTAGATAGATGATAGATAGATAGATAGATAGATAGATAGATAGATAGATAGATAGATAGATAGATAGATAGATAGATAGATAGATGAGTGGATGGGTGGATGGATGGGTGGATGGATGGATGGGTGAGTGGGTTGGTGGCAGATATAAATTAGGTAGGTAAGTAGATATTGGATAGAGATGATAGGTAGACAGATGATAGAGATATATAGATGATGGATATAGATATAGGTATATGGATATAGATATAGGTGATAGTTAGACAGATGATAGATAGATAGATAGATAGATAGATAGATAGATAGATAGATAGATAGATAGATAGATAGATAGATAGATTGAATAGGTGAGTGGATGGATGGATTAATGGATAGATGGATGGATGGATGGATGGATGGGTGAGTGGGTTGGTGGCAGATAGATATTAGGTAGGTAGATAGATATTGGATAGATAGAGATGATAGGTAGACATATAATATATAATAGAGATATATAATAATAGATATATATAATATATATAATATAATAGAGATATATAGATGATGGATATAGATATAGGTATATGGATATAATATAGGTGATAGGTAGGCAGTAGATAGATAGATAGATAGATAGATAGATAGATAGATAGATAGATAGATAGATAGATAGATAGATAGATAGATAGATTGGATGGGTGGGTGGATGGATGGGTGGGTGGGTTGGTGGTTGATAGATATTAGGTAGGTAAGTAGATTTAGATAGAGAAGATAGACAGATGATAGAGATAGATATTAGATAGATAGAGATGATAGACAGATGATAGAGATGATAGATAGATAGATAGATAGATAGATAGATAGATAGATAGATAGATAGATAGATAGATAGATAGACAGACAGACAGACAGACAGACAGACAGACAGACAGACAGATAGGAGTTTGGGGTCACACCTGGAAGTTATCAGCAGTTACTCCTGGCTCTAGAATAATTGGAATCATTCCTAGAAGACTATAGAGTACAGATGTTAATACATGAATTGTCCACATGCAAAGCAAACACTCTACCCACAGTACTTTCTCTCTGGCTCAAATATTTGTATAAATATGTTTAAAATATTTAGTTCAAATAGTACTTTCATGGCAGAATTCAAATTAAGAATTTAGATTCACATAGAATCTCAGTTGTAAATGGTTTAATTCAATTTTATTATTAATTAGAATAATAACAATTATACTACATAGCTTTTTTGTTTTGGTTTGGTTTGATTTTGGGGTCACACCCGGCAGTGCTCAGTGGTTACTCCTGGCTCTACATTCAGAAATCGCTCCAGGCAGGCTTGGAGGATCATATGGGATGTCGGGATTCAAAGCACCATCCTTCTGCATGCAAGGCAAATGCACTATCTCCATGCTATCTCTCTGGCCCCTATACTACATAACTTTAAGGAATGATGCAATCATACAATTTTTAGCAACATGGATGGAACTAGAAAATATCATATTAAATGACATAACCCAGAAAAAGAAGGCATAAATGTAGAAAGATATTGCTTTTATGTGGGACTTAGAATAACTGCATGAAAAAATTCAATGATTTAAATGGAAATTGTTTGAAAATTCTTGACCCCAAAGTATAACAATGGTGATGAAAATAAATTTAGTGGAAGGGGAGAAACATAAATATAAAATATGAAAAATGAGGCCAGAGCCAAACGGTCTCAGGTACATTGGTAGTGTTGAAAAGGGACAGAACTAAATATCCAAATAAAAGGCAGCAACAATAAAATCAAAAGACCAAAATGTTAACAATCTAAACTTTTAATGAGCTTGTTATATTGGCAGGCTGGGGGAAGAAGCGGTTGTAGGGAATGTACTTAGAGAACATTGGACACTGGTAGTGGGATTGGCCCTGATTCATTATATTTCTGAAACCCAACTATGAAGGTCTTTGAAATCACAATGGTTTCAATAAAATCAAAATTAAAAAAGACTAATAGCAATTAGAAATGGCAGCTCCCCCATCCATTTTCATGTTCTCCTTATCTCTACTCTTGTTGACATCTTGTTCCTATTCAGTGAAGAAGTGTTGAATCTTATGTGTACCTTATATATTAAATAGGCCATGAAATTATGATATATGACAATACTTTAGAGAGGCTATGAGTTTTCTTTTTTTCTTTCTTTTTTTTTGTGGGGGTGCCACATCTGGAGGTGCTCAGGGGTTATCTTACCTCTACATTCAGAAATTACTCCTGGCAGACATATGAACATATGGGATGCCATGAATTGACCTAGATTGGCCATGAACAAGGCAAACACCCTCCCACTATGCTAATGCTCAGGCATAGATTTTTATTTTTTATGCCACATAAAAATTCACAATATACCATATATTAAGGTATGTTTTTATATACAGCAAAAGATTACATAAGAGAATAGACTATTCTGTAATAAAAACAGTAATCAAAATCTGTTGTGATGGTACTACATATTCAGATATATAATATAAAAATAAAAGTTTCTATTAATAGAATAGGTTAATAAAAGTAACTACAGATATAAAGAAAAGGGGAGCAGAGAGATAATACACTTATCTTGCAAGCTGTTGACTTGTGTTTTATCCCCAGTACTTCATACAGTCCCTTGAATGCCATCAAGATTGAAGCCTGAGTACAGAGCCAAGAGTGAACCCAAAGCACTGTAGGGTGTGGCCCCCCAAAAGTATAAGCAATTAAACACATCAAAATAATCAACAAAAAAATCCCGATAAATCCTAGAAGGGAATTGTTTACACAGCCATACCAAAATAGCTTAGTGGTCAAGATCAAGATACTGTCATGTATCAAGATACAATCATGATCAAGATATTGTCAGCAGTATTTTCTATTCATGAGTTAATTCTGTTGAGTTCTCTCTTCCTGACTGATAGATGGCTACTTTGTGTCCTGATCTAGCCTCTTCTTCGTTGAGAATGGGAGAAAAACATATAGTATTTCCTCCTCTTCCTAAGAACTCCAGTGATATCCAATTAGGACACCACCCTGATGATTTCATTTAAATTTAATTGCTTTCCTAAGGGCTTTACTCCCAAATAAATCATTTTGGGAGTTAGGACTCCTTTGTGTATGAATTGATCAGCTCCATAGACTCACTATTTGCTTGAATGAGATGTAAATTAAGTCATGAAAGATCATAGCTACATAGCCCATGCAGCAAAAAGCTTCATTGTTGAACTATCAAAATTCAGGAATAAAGTAAAAATATTTTTCAAAAGTTAAAACAGAAGTAAATAAGCATAACAATAATAGGTACTGGGAATATAATTGATGCTGACAAAAGGAGTCAACAATCATTGATGATAACATTTGTCAAAAATTGGAATTAGAAGTAACATACAGCAATGTAATAAAGGGTCATAGAACAATTTCATGGTTGATATAATACTCAATGTTAAAAATTTTTTTCCTATAAGATCAAGAACAAGATCAGCATGTTCATTTTGATCACTTTTTTGTCACAGTTTCTGAAGTCCTAGCTATATCACTTAGGAACATTTAATGCAAAATTGATTATACATGTATACAAAACTGGTAATATATTCAAGAAAACGTATCATTTATAAACATCAGCCACAGATATGTCTTTGTGAAATCAATTGTAATGCAACATTAAATATCAAATATAAATAAAGGGACCTAATAAAGTTAAAATCTTAAATAAAATAGAAGACACAATCATAAAAATAAAAAGCCAACTTATTGACAGAATACATTTGTACACTATATATTAGTTAGGAATTTAACACCCAAATATGCATACATTGTTGAAAACACATAAAATTCAGCAGCAAAGCAAGCAAACCAAACAAAATATGTATATAAAATTTGAATAGATATTTCTTTAAAAACATAAATATGTCCTATAGACATATGAAAAATTTCTGAACTTCACTTTCTTGAGAAATATAAATCAGAATAATGAAATACCATTTCATGCCTATGTGTAAATAGCATATATCAAAAATACTGGAAACAATATCTTTTTCCAAGGACATAGAGAAACAGAAATTCTCACAGTTAGTGAGAATGTAAATTTGTTACCTCTATAGGAAATAGTCTGAGTACTCAAAAACTTAAAAATTAAATTGTATATGATCTGGAATACCGCTCCTAGAGATTTTTCCAAAGAATATAGAGGCCAAAGATATCAGGAGAGATCCATGAGCACAAACATAAATTAAAATACCTATCAATGAAAAGTTAAATAAAGATTTTGTGGTAAATATATTCAAAGAAATAGCTGCTCAGCTATTAAAAATGAGCGAAGTGCTGTCTTTTATGACAACATGGATAGAAGGCACATCATGCAAAATGTATTTCAGTCAAAGATCACTGCAGTTTCTTATTTACATTTTATTAAATCACTCTGAATTACAACTTTACAAAGTCATTTATAATTGAGTTTCAAATATATTCTTTTTTTTTTTTTTGGTTTTTGGGCCACACTCAGTGACGCTCAGGGATTACTCCTGGCTATTGCGCTCAGAAGTCGCTCCTGGCTTGGGGGACCATATGGGAACCGGGGGATCGAACCACGGTCCGTCCTAGGCTAGCGCAGGCAAGGCAGGCACCTTACCTCCAGTGCCACCACCCAGCCCCGGGTTTCAAATATATTCTAACACCAATATCTTCCATGTCTATTTTCTTTTACCAGAATAGTTTCCCTTCCATTCTCTAGCCTACTTTTATGGCAAGCACTTTTTTCCTTTTTCTTTTTCTCTTTTAGTCTCTGTGGTTTACAATAGTGTTACTCATAAAAAATCATGAATATCATTGCATTACCTTTCAGTACCCAAATTCTTTATATGTAAAAAATAAATAAGTGAATAAAAATCAAATATATTTTTAAACAAAATTATAACAAAGAGTGTAAGAGCTAAGACTGCAGAGGTAGTAGAGGGAAAGACATTTGCCTTGCACACAACAGATCCAAGATCAATTTCTGGTGCTCATCGTGAAGTATTCAAACCTCACTAGTGTGATTCCTAAGTATAGATCTAGTACAAAGTCCTAAGAAATACTGTTTATACACTATTCATATGAATCTCAATATTGATGGTTAGCAGAAGGGAAGGAAACAGACATAAGGGAAAAAAAGACAAAGTGCCAATTTGGTCATAAAAATAGTAATAGAAATATAAATTGGATGGATGATGAATATAGTAAAACTTAAGGACATAAGAGATATAAAACTGCATTCCAAACATTTATATAGCATTTTTGCTGATTAACATTTTACTTTAATCGGTTAATAATAAAATGTTAATAGACAAAAATGGAAAGTAACATAATTAGAGAATTAATATTAAAAGAGATGATTTTAAGTTATAAAATATGTAAAAATCAGGGCAGATTTGGAAACTATGAAAAGATAATAGGGCTTGTATGTGACAGACCCTGATTCAATTCCTAGAACCATATATGGTCTCCCAAGCACTACCAGAAATTACCCTTAGCACAGAGCCAGGAGTAAATCATGTGTACTTCTGGGAATATAAGAAATAAAAAAGAAGACAGAAGGAGAAGAGATAGAGGAAAGAAGGAAGAGTAGGATGAAGGGAAGAATGAGAAGGATAAAATGACAATAATCCCCAAAGCATTGTACAGATTTTAATGCAATTCCTCTAAGGATACTTAGGAAATTCTTCAAAAAAGTAGATCAAACATATGTGAAATTCATTTGAAACAACAAACACCCACAAATAGATAACTAACCCTTAGCAATAGGTGTTTGTACTACTTTCCCCAATGTTAAATTCTACTACAAAAGCATTAGTCATTAAAACAGCATGGTATTGGAATAAAGGCACTCTCAGATCAATGGAATAGACTTGATATTCAGAGAATATACTCCAGACATATAATTAATTAATCTTTCATAAAGGGGCAAAAAAGTGCAAAATGGAGCTGGAAAACCTCTTGAGCAAGTGATTCAGCCACATGTGAAAAAGCAAACTCAGTCCTCCACCTAACACCATGCACAAAGGTCAAATACAAATGTATTGAAGACCTTCTATATACGATAAGGTGTATAGAAGAACACATAGGGAAAACACTCCATGACTTTGATACTAAAAGCATCTTCAAAGAAAAAAACATCACTATCCAAAGAAATGAAAGCAGAGATAAACAATATTAAGGTTTCTGATGGGAATGCCGTCTAGTCCAGCCTTTATGGAAAACAATATGTAGAGTCATCAAAAAATTGGAAATTGAACTCCCATATGATCCAGCTATACCACTCTTAGGGACACAAAAATACAATACAAAAATCCCTTCCTCACACCTATATTCATTGCAACACTATTTACAATAGCTAGACTTTAGATACAAGCCAGGTGTCAGACAACAGTTGAGTGGCTAAGGAAACTGTGATACATATACACAATGGAATATTATGCAGTTATCAGGAGAGATAAAGTCATGAAATTTTCCTATACGTGATGTACATGGAATCTCTTATGCTTAATGCAATAAGTCAGAGTGAGAGATACAGAATAGTCTAACACCTTACTCGTGTACTATTTCTCTAGCTTCTATGTGACTTTTTTTTTGTGTGTTGTTTTTTTTGGGGGGAGGGGGAGTCACACCTGGCAGCGCTCAGGGGTTACTACTGGCTCCATGCTCAGAAATTGCTCCTGGCAGGCACGGGGGATCATATGGGGCACCGGGATTCCAACCGATGACCTTTTGCATGAAAGGCAAATGCCTTACCTCCATGCTATCTCCCGGGCCCCCAAGAGTACTTTTCTATGCACTCTAGCAACACTAGTTTTTCCTCGTCTTTTTGATAATAGCCGAGCTCACAATTGTAAGGTGGTATGTTGTAGTGGTTTTTATTTCAATTCCTTAAAAGATAAAGAGGTGATGAATGTGCTTTCTTGTGCTACTGACTGTATGTATGAATGTATCGTATGGTACAGTATCTTTTTGAAGCCCTTTCCCATTTTTCAGTTGGGTTGTTCATGGTCTTTTTTGTTTTCTATTTGAATTGTGTAAGTTTTTGTATGTTTGTGAAGTTGACCTCTTGTTGAATGCATGATTTGATATTTTCTCACATTCAGTAGGCTCTTATTTGAACTTTCTTTTACTGAGTTTACAGATTAAAATAGTTTATTCTTTTTTCCTCATTTCCCAGTCTTGCTGATTAACTCGAATCCATAGACATTGCTAAAATCAGTGTCAAGGTGTTTATTGTTTCTTTTCTATGCATTATTCTAATCTCTGTTTGTTATGAGTCAATCTTTCTTTTTTCTTTTTCTTTTTTCTTTTTTGCTTTTTTCGGGGGGGCACCCTTAGTACACTCAGAGGTTACTCCTGGCTATGCACTAAGAAATCACTCCTGGCTTGGGGACCATGCCAGGGTATCTAACTATGGTCCTTCCTAGGTTAAAGCATACAAGACTTGCACCACTGCTCCAGCCCCATGAGTTAATCTTTCTAAGTACTTGATATTTGTCAGATGATGTTCACTATAATTTGGTTTCCAAAAATAGACTGATGTTTGTCCAAGTCCAATCTTTTTCTTTAATTATAAGACTGAATCTTTTTTTTTTTTTTTTTTGGTTTTTGGGTCACACCCGGCAGTGCTCAGGGGTTACTCCTGGCCCCATGCTCAGAAATTGCTCCTGGCAGGCACGGGGCACCATATGGGGCACCGGGATTCGAACCGATGACCTTTTTGCATGAAAGGCGAACGCCTTAGCTCCATGCTATCTCCTGGGCCCCAAGACTGAATCTTAACTTAATTCTAGAAATTGAAACTATATATGATGTCTTCTGTGAGAATCTGGAAAAAAATTATTTCTGAATAAAGAAACATAGGGCAAAATCAACATTTTGAGGTTTTTTTGTTTTTGTTTTTGTTTTTGGACCACACCCAGAGGTACTCAGGGATTGGTTACTCCTAACTTGGAGGACCATATGGGACAGAAGGAATAATGCAGGTTTGTCCTGAATCAGCTGCATGCAAGGCAATCAATCACTATCTGTCTCTGTCTCTATCTCTCTCTGTCTCTATCTCTCTGTCTCTCTCTCTCTTCTCTTTCTCTCACTTTTCTCTCTCTCCCTCTCTCTTCTTTCTCTCCCTCTCTCTTCTCTCTCTCTCTCTTTGTCTCTTTTTCTTTCTCAGAACTGTCTTATTCCATTTGGTTTGAAAGTGGCCTAGTGATGATATGCTGAGGTCTGTGGCTGGGGAGATAATACTTCTGGGAAGGCACTTTCTTACACTGATCCAGATTTCATTTCCATCATGTTGTCACCTGACTAACCACCAGGAATGATATCTAAGCATAGATCCAGGAGTAATCCAGGTATGCCTCCCTCAAAGAAACAACTGCAGTCATCTTGTATCATGAGTAAAAGCCCATAATAATCAGAGAAGTTGGGTTAATTCGGATCCTAATCAACGTATTGATCTAACGTATAAATTGAAAATATTATAGCTATCAAGATTAATAAGTACATTTTCTTTATTTTAGGCACAATTAATTGTTTATATAATTATAGTCTTTTGTATTGATTTTATCAAAACATATATGTGGTAGTTACATAAGAGCATAGTAAAACAGTTACATTTTAGCTCAGTGTTAAGATTTTCCAGCAATATAAGTGATGAATTTTAAAGCTACATGGTAAAGTACCTCTCAAGTAAAAGATAATACTAATAAAATAATGTTATCTTTTACTTAATGAAAAAAATAGAACATTTTAAATACATATAAAGAATATCAAAAGAAGGGGCTGGCATAGTGGCGCTAGAGGTAAGGTGCCAGTCTTGCCTGCACTAGCCTAGGACGGACCGGGTTCGATCCCCCCGGCGTCCCATATGGTCCCCCAAGCCAGGAACAACTTCTGAGTGCATAACCCCTGAGTGTCACTGGGTGTGGCCCAAAAAAACAAACAAACAAAAGAATATCAAAAGAAAAAATATTTGCATATTTTTAAAATATAATGGTTTTATTTTAATACTATTTAAATATATAATGTTAAAATGCATATCTAGAAAGAGTTAATATGTATTCCTATATTATAGAACCATAATAATACATCTTGGATGCTCACAAGCCCATCACTGGAGTTGTCTTTTTTGGAGAGTTTCAAGAGACTATATGAGAAATAGAGGGCATAAAAATTTTGTTCTTTTATACATTTTTAAATAAACATGTTTTAAGCAAATACAAGTATAATATGTAATTTTAAATAGCAAAAACATCTTAAAATTAATAAACTTTCCTTGCTTCTGATTTTTTTCTTTTTTTCCATCTTTTTGTAACTCTCATTTTTCACACAATTTAGTATGAAAAACTATGAGTTGTGCATACTGGTACTTTAATGAACATGTACTGAATTCTTAGTTTGGGCATACTGGACATTACACAATTAGTTGTACAAGGGACACTAACATGAACTAAAGAACAAAATAGTCATTCTTGGGGATCACACGAGTAATCTAATAGGGTGGCACTAACAAATCAACTAGATGGCATGTGTATAAAAGCCAGTTACTAGACTGGAGCGATAGTACAGCAGTAGGCATTTGCCTTGCACGTGGCAGACCTCAGACAGACCGGGTTTGATTCCTGGCATCCCATAAGGTCTCCAGGAGCCAGGAGTAACTCCTGAGCATCAACAGTTCCAAAAACCAAAAACAAACAAACAAAATTTCAATTACTCTATTACTCTAAAACTACCGTATTTTCCAGCGTATAAGACGACCCCCTAATTTTAGTTAAAACATAGATTTAGGCCTATGTTCGCTGTACAAGACAGAACGTGCTTGCACTGCAACTCTGTGTACCACAGTGAGCCAATTACAACAAGCAAAAGTTCAAAGGGTATACTGTAATAGACTTCCTCTCTGACTCTGAGCAGTCTGAGCAGGCTTTCTACAGTGTGTATCAGGTACAGAAGATTGTATAATTTGCATGCATAAAAAGCCTGCTTGGATGGCTGAGTTAGAGAGGCGGTCCGAGCAGCCTTGCAGTGATTGGTGCAGAATCTTCGCGGCAATATCCAGACGATTTTCGTTTAGCAACATATATAAACGTTTTTCGGGGATATACTAGGCTATAAGATGACCCCCGATTTTTAGTTAACTATTTTTTTGTTTCAAAAATCGTCTTATACGCTGGATAATACAATAAAACATATTCCTTATTTGGAATTTTTTTCAATAATTTTACATTTAAAATTTCTCTGTTAAATAGTGAATAAATTACAAAAAATATGAATTACAATGCATGTATGTCAGCAAACACATATAACTTTAAATATTCTGGCAGAAAAATTAGTGATTTCACTTGGGTATTTTTGTTTTGTTTTTGATTGTTGGCCACACTGATCACGCCCAGGGGTCACTCCTGGCTATGTGCTCAGAAATTGCTCCTGGCTTGAGGAACCATATAGGATGCCAGGGGATCAAACTGTGATTAGTACAAGTTAACACGTGCAAGGCAAACACCCTACCACTTGCACCACCACTCCAACTACGTGATTTCACTTTCTAATATTAAAACTCAATGTTATTAGTTTTACTATTAACTAATGGTATTAATACTATAAATTAAGATTTTTTAATAAGCTAATATTCAGAAAACATTACCAAGTCTGGTACACGCTTTATTTTGTCAAAGGCATAGAGTTAATTCTCAGGATCCAATGTAAACTATTTTCTAGTTATTAGTCCGCCTTTAATTTTTATGACTGTAGGCATTATGTCCTATGAATCTTTTTTGATTGGAGAAAATAGTCAATCTTAAAAGAAAAGTAATGTGTCATGATTGCATAAAAAGATATGGACAGAAAGAAACTTATTTTCTTTTTTTTCGTTCTGTTTTGGGACAAGACCCTGATGTGTTCCGGGTCAGTATTCCAGCTCTTAACTGAGAGATCACTACTGATGGAACTCAGGGGTGATATGGAATTCTGGAGTCAGTCACATGCAAGGCAAGGGCACCTCTCGCTAAACTATGACTCTGACTCCAAAGTAGAACTTTCCAAACACTCCCTTCCCCACCTCTGTTTCTTTCACCTCTCTCCTCTTTCTCCCTCTAACTCTTCTCTCCTTTCTCTTCATGGTCTCTAAAACACACACACACACACACACACACACACACACACACACACACACACACGTCTGCATTTGTTTTATTTTTTTACCAATATTTTATTGGTATCCAGTGCCCCATATCTTACTATCTTTTGCTAATAATATTGATATTTTTTATTTTAAATCACTCCTACTCATTTTAATCCACTCCTGTACATGGGATGCCAAGGATTGAACATGGATTGGTCTGCATGAGCTGCTTGCAAGGCAAATGCCCTTCCTCTATGCTATCGCTCTGGCCACAATAATATAGATCTTTATTATTTTTTTTTATTTTTGGGCCACAATTGGTGATGCTCAGGGGTTACTCTTGGCTCTGTGCTCAGAAATCACTCCTGGCTTGGGGACTATCAACCGAGATCTGTCCTGAATCAGCCGTGTGCAAAGCATATGCCCTACCATTGTGCTATTGCTCTGGCCCCAATCTTTTTGTGTTATAGTTATAAAGAACTTATACTTGAAATTCTACATAAAGAACTTATACATGAAATACATGCAATTCTATCCACAATACCAATAAATGGGTTTCAAATGAGAATCAAGCAGCTTTCTTAATAGGGTTAAAGAATAACTTAAACTTCTGAGTATTTGCAGATGTTAAATACAGATTCTATGGTTTAATAATAAATTTTTCTTGGTTTTTCACTTGTTGTCAGATTTATATTTAATAATTATATTGAGCATCCAAATCTTTTATGTGATAAGTCAATGCAGACTTTAGCTTTGCTTTGCACTAGTGACCAAAATATATTTAGCTCTTTATTCCAGGAAGACTCTCCAGTCACTAATTTTATTATGACAATTTATTGAAAAGGTACAAATTTAGTTATAGTTTCAAATTGTGTTTTGTTAATAAAAATTATTTGATGCTCCTTAAAAATTTATTTGAAAACAATTAATTGTAGGATCATAGAACTATAAAGCATATCCAGAATCATGTCCTACTCTCAACACTGATGTGAATTTCAGCTTTTAGCAATGTATTTTTACAGCTCTCGTGTACCAGAGGAAACAAGTATTTTCCAAATACACTTCAAACCCATGTTTAAACTCCTGATCAATAAAATATGACCCATTTTTATACTTGGGCGAAATAGAAATTATCTAACCTGATGAAACTCCTTTGTCTACTTTACTTATATTTCTAAGAGCTTGGAAGTCTACTTTATTGAATCAGTACAAGTAGTTTTGTGAATTATCTTTTCTAAATTAAAGATATGCACATTTTAACTTATATTTTCATTTAATTCAAACCATCACAAAATGTCGCAACATAAAATTTAAGCACCTCAAATACTTTCAAATCATAATGGAGTCTTGTATTCAACCATTAATTGTTCTATAATATATCTATCCTTAATATGTCTCCAAGTTATTGTTCATCTCTACTTATATTAATACCTCCATTCGATCTCCTGGCATCCCATATGGTCCCCCAAGCCAGGAACAATTTCTGAGCATCACCAGGTGTGGCCCAAAAACAAAACAAGACAAAATAAAAATAAAAGAAAAATGCATCATATGAGTTCTATATGCTTGATATCAAAGGTATTTTATCATATTTAAAATATAATGAATATTTAAGATATTTGCTTCATGTATTATTCTGTTTAAAAGAATAAGTAGAAAATAGGAAAGATGATATTCTGATCTATGTATTTTCAGCAAGTTTTATTTGAAAAGAATGACCTTTTTATTCCTCTATAATCACTATACCATTATTATTATAAAATTATTAAGAACTTCTTAATAAAATTTTACTTGGTTTACATTAACTTTTTTCAAAACTATTGATTTGAACTAACCAAATTCCAAACAAATAGCCCATTTTGCTTTTCATTTGGTTCTCGTGTGTTTTAAATCTATTATAATCTGGAAATTACTCTCTTTGTTTCTTTAATGATTACAAATTGGTAGAACCGTTATAGAAAAAAAAAGCATGGGGATTTCTTAATAAACTTAAAATTCTATATAATTGATTTAATTTACTTGTGGGTAGTATAATTATATATTGGGCCTTCTGGAATATTGGACTTAAATAGAAAAACTAATTTGCACATTTACATGTACTCCCTACTTATTACTTACATTATAAGCACTGTAAAAATATACATCTGGCAAATGAATGAAGAAAAATGGGATATATTTTCAAAGAAAACTTCAATTATTATAAAAATGTTGTAACCTGGCATTTGAACAATATAGATGAACTTAGAAGCTATTACTAAATTAAAAATACCAGACAGAAAAGCAAATAGTATAAAAGATTTCATTCATAAATGGCAGATACTGAAAACACAAACATATGAACTAAATAAGACAATTATTCATTTTTCCATTTAATATAGATGATTTGTAATTCATATATTAATCCAAACTTAAATCCCTAGAGTAAATCCTTCTTGATTTTTGCAGTGTATAATCCCTTCAGTAGTACGCTGCTACATTTTGTTCATAAGGATTTTTTGGAAGATCTTTGGATCAATATTCTTTTCGGCGCTATGGTAATATTGACATTGGAAAATTCTACTACGAATTACTTTTACATTTTTGATGTTTTAAATAAATAAATGAAGTTCTCATGTGGTAACAACTAATAGAGCACAAATAATGATGACTGCTGCTATCATTTATTAAGTCTTGTACTGAAATAGAAAGAAAGAAATGAAAAAATGTTCAATGAGTATGTAACAAACAGTCCTAGAGAATTAGTCCATAGAACTAACCTTGCGGGGAAAGGGATATGGTAGAGGAGGAATTTTATATCTTGATGGAGTTAAGTGAGTGTTCTGGTGATGGTTGTGGTCCTAGTATTATCATTTTAGCAGTATGATAAATCGCAATACTTTAATAAGTATTAAAAGGAAAACAATCAATGGTTACCAGAATGAAAAGGGATAGGTTAGTGAGTTTGGGTGTGGTCAGTTGTTAATCAGGACACAGGGAGGTTATGCTATTATTTATTTATTTGTTTACTCCTGACTGTGCTCAGAATCTTTCCTGGCCATCATAGGGGATGCCAAAATTGAACTCGGGTTCATCCTGGGTCAGTTGCATGCAATGCAATGCCCTATCACTGTGCTATCACTCTGGCCCCAAGATTATGCTTTTTATAATATGAATTTATAAATTGATTTTCAAGTATGCACACATGTAAAAATATAAGAATAATTTAATAAAATAGTTCTTATTAAAATAATCTTCTGAACAATAATTTAGATACAATTAAGATAAATTTATGAAGTGGAAGAAATATTTGAATCAGTTAATGGATACCATGGAAAGATATGTTTCTAAAGCAACATGGTCCAATAGATTGATAATGAGAATTTAAAATTTATAAAGGAGGTCTTCCATGAATGTGCTTTCCATGCATTATTTCATCTAACATATAACAACACAATTAAATGAATTAAATGAAAAACATACCTTTTCCATTGCAGAGATAATTTATCTAATTTACACTAAGTTGAATTACAAAGACGGGATTCAATATATGACAGCTTCAAATTTCATTTACTTGCTAAGAGTAAAAATCAGTAAAACAAATAGTAAAAATTTCCCCTTATCCAAATGCACTCAGTGTTGCATAAACTCCAATTTATACCCTATTCTGTGAAGATACACTAAAGTGCTATAGTTTTTAAAAAATACATTAGTAAAATAAACCTTCTGATCAATTGAAATTTTAGTCAAGACTAATACCATGTGATATATAGGCATTTACTTAGAATAACAAAAAGATAACATCACTATTGCAACAAAGAATAAATTAAAGACAAAGTCCACTTAGAACTATGATGGTTAATTTAATGTGCCAGTTTGACTGGACCATGAAAAGCCAAGACATTTTCTCAAAATATTTTTCGATATTTTTATGTTGGTGTTTGAGGTAAAAGTAATATTTATATAACAAGTCTGAGTAAAGCAGATTGTACTCTATCATGCTGGCAGGTCTTGTTTGATCATTTGAAGACTGTCTAGATCCAAAAGATTGGTCCTCTAAAAATATGGTCACTTTCCTTCAGCTCAACTGCCTTGAAATGAAATATCACTTTTTTTTTACCTGCCTTATACTAAAGCATTGATTACCTAGAATTCTAACTTGTCCATTGCAGATCTTGAGACTTGTCAACTTCCATAATCATGTGAGCCACTTGCTTATAATAAACATTCTCATTTATGTAATTCTTTCTATTAAGGTGTATACATATATATTCTGTAAATATAAATAATTGTAGAGTATAAAAATAGGTATTTGTAGTTAGATACTGAGATATATGTATGTGTGTATATATGCAGTTATTATAAATAAATATTGTTAGTTCTATTTCTATGGAGAACATTAATACAAATACCATTTTAAAAGATTATTTTTATTTATTTAGTAAAACATTTACCAATATTTTATTTATCTATTTATTTATTTACTTTTATTAAGTACACTTCCTTAGAAATTTATTTTATTTGTAGTCTATATTCTATGTTTTGCAATACTATTAAAAACTCCATATGCACGTAATTCCAATCCCACATTTATTACCAGTGTATTACTCATCTCCCTTCTTGAAGGATCCTAGAACCCTATGGTGAAGCAACTAGACATCTAAAATCAAAAAAAGTGAAGAAGTACATGGAATAATTTCATGCAAAAATAAAGTTCAGAACGATAGCACAATAGTAGGGCATTTGTTTGCACATGGCAGGTCTGATCCCTGGCATCCCATATGATCCTTCGAGACAGTCAGGAATGATTTTTGAGCACAGAGTCAGGAGTAATCTCTGAGCACACCAGGTGTGACCCGCAACAAATAAATAAAATAAAAAATAAAGCACAGAAACTCTACTCTACCCTCCTCCAAGTAGAAAAACAAGGTCACTGAAATAATAAAAAAAACTTTTCTTTAAAATAACAGTACAGAGGGACCAGAGCAATAACAGAGCCTTAGGGCATTTGCCTTGTGACATTTGCCTTGTCATGTGGCTGACTCAGGACAGACCAAGGTTTGATCCCCGGTGTCTCATATGGTCTCCAAACCAGGAGTAATTTCTGAGTAGATAGCCAAGAGTAACCTCTGAGCATCACTGGATGTAGCCAAAAAATAAAAGAAAGAAAGAAAAGAAAGAAAGGAAAGAAAGGAAAGAAAGAAAGAAAGAAAGAAAGAAAGAAAGAAAGAAAG